>CM053027.1:420006941-420267165 GCA_028564925.1 Lithobates sylvaticus
ATATAATAAACCTGTGAAGGGAGTTGATCATATAAATCAAATAAATATATAATGAAACCTGTGAAGGGACATAATCAAATGAGCCCACAATACAAATAAGTTGTGTATATAAAGTGAGCATGAAGTCCACAAAAAAAGAAATCAAACGTGTGAATAAGTCCAGACACATAAAATGAATTATCATGGCATCCTTATGGCATCAAAAGATGAAAATAGGTATGAAGAAAGGTTGCAAGTAGATTATCCACCACCAATTGGATGAAGGATTACCGGAGGGCTTGGACTCAAAAGAATGAATGCCTGATGAGTCAACAAAGCTTGTGGTGAAGTGCACCAAGAAATGAGGGTATCCGTGTTGGCTACCTCTGGCTGGAAATCCTTCCGATGGCTCTCCAGGACGGTGACCTGCAGGGTAGTCAATCAAGGAGTGGGGTGAATAAACTCTCCTGTATAATATGGTTAAGAAGAAGAATAAAGGGCCACATAGTGTAATTTCATTGAGTAAAGGGGTATTTATTGAATAAAAAAGGAACACTCACATTTGTGAAGATAAAAAAGTGCTTTGGTACAATTGACACAATAGCATCAGTGGAGCCCCTCCTGACGCATTTTCTCTAACAAGACATCATCTGGGGTGCTGCAGTCATTGCCATGACTCCCATAATGAGATACAGACCCATGGTGTCTCTTCATTAGCAAATGTATGTAAACGCAATCACTTCCTGTCCCAATGCAAGATGGCGCAGGGGTGTGTGTTTCAAGCTTCACTTCAAGCCAGTCTCAAGAGTGAATAGCTGCCTATTTCAGCAAAATGGCGCCATGGCGTGCGATACAAGCCTCGCTCTGAAAGGGGGATCATGGTACACAGCAGCGTAAATTTTTCAACGCCATGTTAAACCAAGCCTCATTATCAGATGCTGAGAAAGTGAGTCAAGCCTCGCCTTCAAAATCAAGCTGGTCATAATTTGAGGCAGTGTTGATAATAATGGATCAACCCTAACATAAACTGAGAGTATCCAATGGTCTGTCCCCACGCTGTCAGTAACAGACGTTATGGTCAGCCATAGGTATAGCCTCAATAGGATAGATGCTAGAGGCAAAACCCGTGTTAGCAACATCATTAGAGGCTGGTTACCATACATGATAGTATTAACGGTGTAATATATTAAGAATGGGTAATAGAAAAATAAATTATGAAAAATTGATTCAAGTTAAAAAAGAAAGTGTATTATATTTCTGACACACACCACGGATTGACAGTTGAATGTGGTCAATAAATGATAATATACACACATAATACTTAATAGATAAAAATAGATAAAAATAGATAAAAAATCATTTGAATAAAAATGTAAACTCAGAAATTCCAAAGATATTAGGAATTTAAGCTCAATTAATGAAGGTATTAATGTCCCACTCCACATTCATAACGAGTGGGGAGTGCGACTGTAACTCAAAAAATCCAGAACCAACCCACCCCACTGAGGTTTATTTTGAACTCTGGACTGCATGGTTGGTCACTAAGACATGTTTTTAAACCACATTCACTTATGTAAATGTCTTTTATTAATGTCCTAGTCTTTTTTTCGGCAATAAATTATCAAAAATGTGCCTGAAAAGTCCATTCTTTCCAATCCCTGTATCTATATAACAGATTAGGACGTGGCACAGTGTACCAATAATTGTGCTGTCCACAGTGCCACCCTGTGGTTACAGCATCAAACATACCTAATTTCATAAGTGTTACAAATCCATCTTTGAATACAGATAATGTAAATATAGCTTGGTAAGAGAAGCAGTATATCTTAACATGGTATAGGCATCAATGGTTTATGGCCATTTAATTTATAAACATTATGAGGTTGATTTACTAAACTGGAGAGTGAAAAATCTGGTGCAGCTCTGCGTAAAAACCAATTAGCGTCCAGTTTTTTTTTTTTTTTGTCAAAGCTTAATTGAACAAGCTGACGTTAGAAGCTGATTGGCTTCCATACACAGCTAAACCTGATTTTTCACTCTCCAGTTTTAGCAAATCAACCCCTGTGGCTTTCATGTGGATCATGAATTAAACCAAGAGAGAGACAATTATATTAATTATGATATAGAGAGTCCAACATCATAGGTGTCTTTATACCAATGCACTCAGAGGTACCATTTGAAGGCAAATTGTGTGTATAAGCCTAACCTACAAGCCATCATTAGTTTGAATGAATCGTGTGTCTGTATATCAATAGTTTTTATAAAAGAAGGAGTTTGATCTGATTCCCAGTGTCTTGTCAAAGTTAATCTGGCCGCTAGCAGAAGATGGGTAGTAACATTTCTAATCTTGGGAGGTAGAGTGTCAATTCATAGACTGAGGAGTGCTAACCCAGGAAAGGGGGCACAAGCCTACAAAATGAGTACTAAGGTTATGTCGCAAAATGTTGTTCCAAAATGTATTGAGACATTTGCAAGACCAAAGCATTTGGAGTATAGTGCTAGTCTGACCACAATTTTTTTTCAGCAAACGTGAAAATTATTTTCCAAATTTAAAAAGCCTGTAAGGTGTTAGATACTGTATCATATTACATTTTGAGTGAGTTCCCATAATGTAGAACAACATGTTTTGCCATTTTACAAAAGTGGTTGATTTAGTAACTATAGTTTTGTGTTGCAGAAGGTTATAAAATAGGGATTTGTCTTTCTGAATAACAAGCTCCAATTGGAGATAGTGTCCAGTGCTTTGGGGTAATAAGGAAGGATGAGAAAAAACTCTGGATAGCTGCAAAAAAATTACATAACACGATCCACAGCAAAAGTGATACAGCATAGAGCATTTTGTTCTGTATCACTTTTGCTGTGGATCGTGTTATGTAATTTTTATTTTACAATAAAAGGCACAAGAAAACAGATTCTTTCCAGAGTGCGGCTATCCAGAGTTTTTTCTCATCCTTCCTTATTTGTGCATGCATTAGCCAGCACCTGGGGCTCCTTGTCTGGAAGCAAAGTGAATATCTTGGTGGATCGGCCTAGAGCGGTAGCTCCTTTTTCTCCGCTTTGGTGTAATGAGCCATGCAAATGGGGATTTTGAGTAAAGCAGTAAACTACTTGGACATACTTATAGTATTCAGTTGGGAAAAGGTTAAATTTTGTTTGCAAGGTGGAAATGGTATCAATTACCCACAGAAGTATAGATCAACAATATACTTAATACCTCCTAGAAAACCAACGGTGTAAGTTTAAATCTGGGCCAAGAAGTTTCAGAACAGAAATTAGTATATGGAGGGATATCCTAGGGGATCTTTCTTTAAGCTGTAACAGAGGCTGGGATTGTAAGTGACAGATAGGAAGGGAGAGTGGAATTAGTAGAATTAGTGCTCACGAGCCACAAAAATAAGTTAGCTGTCTAGTTACCCCCATAGGTTTCAATTGTGCCAAGATAGTGGCATAATAATAATAATACCCTATATCAGCAAAGCCTGACCCCCCGCTAGTCTGTATTTAATTAATTTATCATGTGCACTACTGGGTCTATTTCCCTGCCATATATAATGAGCCAAGGAAGACTGTAGTGAGACTGTCCGGCGGACTAGCACACAGATGGCCGCGTCTGGCAGATAATTTTGAGTCAAGACTTCTTTCTAAGTCCGCTGGATAGTCCGATCGTGTGTACGCGGCATAAGACACACTACAGGAGATGGTCAGAGAGGACCTTGTATCATGTCTGAGGACATGATACAAGAGATGATAAGAGACTGCAGACATGATACAAGAGATGATCAGAGTCTGCAGATATGATACAAGAGATGATCAGAGACTGCAAATATGATACAAGAGATGATCAGAGACTGTAGACATGGTACAAGAGATGATCAGAGCCTGCAGACATGGTACAAGAAATGATCAGAGACTGCAGATATGATCAGAGACTGCAGACATGGTACAAGAGATGATAATAGATTTCGGACATGGTACAAGAGATGATCAGAGACAGTAGATATGATATAAGAAATGATTAGAGACTGCAGACAAGATACAAGAGAGGATCAGAGTCTGCAGACATGATACAGGAGATGGTCAGAGACTGCAGACATGATACAGGAGATGGTCAGAGACTGCAGTCATGATACAGGAGATGGTCAGAGACTGCAGACATGATACAGGAGATGATCATAGACTGCAGACATGATACAAGAGATGCTCAGAGACTGCAGACATACTAAAGGAGATGATCAGAGACTGCAGATATAGTACAGGAGATGATCAGAGACTGCGTTTATGGTGGAACTCGGTGTTCCAGTATATAGTATCGCAGGGCTGTGTCACTCTATTTAAACCAGCTCTGCAAGATCAAGTCAGTAATCCTCCTTTAAAAAGTACAACTAAGTGACAAGGCAGCAGCACATTTAATTTCCAAAATAATTTTTTTCTTACAAACAGTGAACTGGTCAGGATTAGTGGAGGACAGTAAACAGTTAATGGGTCTGTGAAACTTCTAGCCTAAGCCTGCGTTCACACTAGTGCAATCACAGAGATTGCATGTGATTCGCACCCGCACCACAGGTGCCGATCACATGCGATCTCTAAGCAATGCAAATTCAGCCATACAGTCGTATGGCTGAACTCGCATTGGATTCGCACAGAAAATAGTGCAGGGACATGTTTTCCCCTGCACTAGAATCGGATTGCATGGGTGTTCTCACCTATGCAATCTGATTCCTGTATGAGTTCACAGTTCACACTGTGATCTGTGACCTAAACTAGGGAATGACTCCCGCAGTGGTTCGCACAAGGTAGTGTGAACTGCCTGTGGGAGAGGAACGATGAGGGAACCGGGGCTGTAATTGCGCTGGTTCCTGCATCGCACTAGTGTGAACCCAGGATTAGCAGTAAATCCATCACAAAAACATCAAACTATGCAGCACACACTGCGCATACTTAACAACCAACCATGTGTGACCCTCTCACTGGACAGAGAATACCGGTGGGCTGCAGCGTCTTCCAGAGATCTTATCAGTGTGATTAAGCAGTGTGAAGCTACAAAGAAAAATAACAAGTACAGAGTGAGGGGGAGGCTGATCAGTAACCTTGCACTGCCTGAAGGCATACATTTCTGGAAGACACTGGCAGGCCAGCATTACATGTGACTGTGCAGCGCTCCCCACGATCTTGTTTCAATTCAGCCAGAGATGTGCGCTCAGTGCTGCAGGATTTGTTTTGCTTTGATCATACCTTCTGCTATGTCCTCAGGCTTCAGGTACTGTGTATCTCCTTCCCGGCACCGCCATTCAGCACCTGTGTACAAATTCGCAGTGATGATGGATAGTGCAATATGAAATAATAAATGGATAAAATCATTAAACAATAAAGTCCAGTGTTTAAAGTGAAATTAATCACATAAATATTTCTTCTGTGCAGAAAAACACAAAACACCACCGATATTAGTGAACCGCCACCACACAACCTATGCGCTTACCAGAAGGCAAGTGATGTAAAGCCTGTAGTATCAAAACAGCATCCAGACATCAGATCACAAATGGTAGGAATTCACTGCGAGTGTAATGAGAGCAAACCAGGGGATCCCAACGCAATAGGCAGTCCAGCAGGCAGCAATCATGGTCTCAGTGAGAAAAGAAAGCTCACTATAGTGTGAATCAATTTAAAAAATGATTTATTTGTACCAAAAAGTATTACACTTACATTTAAAAAAACTTGTAAAAGCTCATAGGAAAATGGATAAGCCGGCCGGCTTGTAGACACCCGTCCTAGACAGCGATGACGTCAGCACGCCTCCCTCCCGATGTACGTTTCGTCAAAGAGTGACTTAGTCATGGGGAATATCTCTTATAGGTGGCACTGGGTTAGGAGAGGTTGGTGGATTACTCATGAATATGAAAAGTGTAATTCACTGGGTTCTATATTTGTCTTTGTGAGAGGCCTGCTGCCAGGATGAGGACACATTCACAGGACCTTGACAAATCTCAGCCAGATGGGAATAATGAGGAATTTTGCCACAGAAATTAAATAGTGGCAAGCCTTCATCTATGTTGTTGACAGCATGGGAAGTGTCATTCCTAGCGATTATATGTTTAGTTGGATATTCCCACCAGTATATTATTTTGTGAATGTCTAATGCTTATATGATGGTGTTTAACTGTCATCTTAGTTGCAGGGTTTGTTGTGACAGGTTGTCATTGTCCTGGTTGGAGCCTGAAGTGCCGAGAGGGCTACTCTTGCGGCTAAGTGCAGTACACCCCTGAAGATGTTACAGAAGGTGCAATGCCCAAAGAAACACATGTTGCTAGATTGGTCCAGAGAATAGAGCCAGTGGTCATCTGAAGAATATCTGATGAGACAGGATACACAGCTGGGCGAAAGTCTCTTAGGAAGCATCAGTAGTATTTGGCAACGGTGCATGCAGAAGACGATAGTGAAAGCCAGGCCAGGCGTTCAAACACTGTGGATCGGTCCGGAGGAAGAGGCAGGTAGCAGAAACTAGCCGAGGTCAAATACAGGAGGGCAACGCACAGTTGAAAGACATATTGACGAGGGGAGCAATAAGCACCTATCAGGATTTAAGATTGGACACAGAATTAACCGCTTCCCGACCGCCTAACGCAGATATACTGCGGCAAAATGGCACGGGCAGGCAAAATCACGTGCCTGTAGGTGATCCTATAAATGCCTGCCCGTGGGTCGCGCGTGCGCCGCCAGCGGCACGCTCGCGACCCGGTCGGGAGCTCCGTGACCCTGGTCGCGGGACCAGCGGACCCGATCGCCGCTGGTGTCCCGCGATCGGGTCACGGAGCTGAAGAACGGGGAGAGGTATGTGTAAACAAACCTCTCCCCGCGCTTCCTACTCTGCCTGTCATTGATTGGCTGTTCCCGGTCATCGGGAAAGCCAATCAATGACGTCAGACGTCAGCCCTGCCCCCTAATGTAAAAAAAAACACACACGTCACAGCCCATAACCCCTCCCCTCCCCCTAGTGGTTAACCCCTTCACTACAACTGTCATTTATACAGGAATCAATGCATTTAAATAGCATTGATTGCTGTATAAATGACAATGGTCCCAAAAATGTGTCAAAAATGTCCGATGTGTCCGCCATAATGTCGCAGTCACAATAAAAATCGCTGATCGCCGCCATCACTAGTAAAAAAAAAAATATTAATAAAAATGCTATAAAACTATCCCCTATTTTGTAAACGCTATAACTTTTGCGCAAACCAATCAATTTTTTTACCAAAAATATGTAGAAGAATACGTATCGGCCGAAACTGAGGAAAAAAAATGTTTTTTTATATATTTTTTGGGGATATTTATTATAGCAAAAAGCAAAAAATATTGCATTTTTTTTCAAAATTGTCGCTCTATTTTTGTTTATAGCGCAAAAAATAAAAACCGCAGGGGCGATCAAATACCACAAAAAGAAAGCTCTATTTGTGGGAAAAAAGGACGCCAATTTTGTTTTGGAGCCACGTCGCACGACCGCGCAATTGTCAGTTAAAGCAATGCAGTGCCGAATCGCAAAAAGGGCCTGGTCCTTTGGCTGCCAATTGGTCCGGGGCTGAAGTGGTTAATGGTGATAGATGGATGGCGGTATCTCCAGTTAAAACACTTTGTTGAGAAACTGCCCCTCCCAATAAGAAGAAGTGGAGGATCTTAGGCCCCTGGAGCAGCTATGCGCAAGGGGGAAATCACAAAATAATATAGCTTGTATATACAAAAATCTAAATGACAAAAGTGACTTGGAGGTCCCGCCATACATCAAAAAATGGGAACAGGAACTTGGGTCACAAAGAAATAAACACATTTGATAAAATTATTCAACTAACACATAACTCCGCAGAAGATACTGAGGATGGCTGAGATGAATTTTAAATGTCTAGCAATGTGGTACGCAACCCCCGGAAAAAACAAGTAAATATCAACCCGGGAAATCCTCGGATTGTTGGAGAGGTTGTAAGGCAGTAGGAAGTAGGAACAATGGCCCACTTATGGTGGGAATGCCCTATAATTAAATAATACTGGAAAGAGGTCTTACAATTAATAAAGGAAATCACTAACAAAGTAATTCCAGAAGATCCCTGGATATGCCTGCTCCATGGGGTAGAGGGCTCGGTCAAGCAATATAGAGAGTCTGTAGTCCCCATCCTGATAAATGTAGCAAAAAGCCTTATACCTAAAAAATGGCAGGAACCCGTGTCGTTCGCTAATGCACGTGTGAATTAGCGAGACCGTATTGGATGTTGTTATATTTGCCAAATCTTCTCGTAATTCTTCCCTGACACTGGTCTGAGTAAAGCCATAATATGCGTAGGGAACAGGAAGCGTGTCAATAAATTTGGCAAGAAGTTTTTCCTTAACATGGTAAAAGTGTATTCTCATTAGTATATTTCTTGGGGTGTTGTCTAAAGCCCCATACACACGGTCGGACTTTTTCATGGATTCTGTCCGATCGGACAATGTTGTTGAAAAATCAGACCGTGTGTATGCACCATCGGACAGTGTACGTCGGATTGTCCGACGGACAAAGTCTTATCTCCTGCTGGAAAGATTTGCCGACAACACGGTCCGATCACACCAAATCCGATCGTGTGTACGGTTGTCCGACCGGACAAAGTGCTACGCATGCTCAGATCACATCACAAGACCAAAGATATTGGCTACTAGCCTCTACGTAGTCCCGTCGTAGGCAACAAACGTCACCACGTTCAGAATGATCGGATTTTCCGACAACTTTGTCCGACCGTGTGTACGCAAAACCAACATCAGACAAAGTATGACGGACAGGATCCGACCGACCTGGTCCGCGGATTGTCCGACCGTGTGTATGGGGCTTTAGAGGTGGGTAGGCCATGTGATGTATGCAATCAATGGTAAATTCAATAGAATTGAGGTCTGGCAGCATCATACTGTGTGCACACCAATGTAAAGCAGATAGTGGCACTGTTTCAGGTAGCCTGTGGATTTTTACATTACCGCAACGTGATCTATCCTCTGCTATTTTGGCCTAAATTAAGTGTGATCAGCTGTATTAACCTCATGTGCATTACGTAAGTCATTGATGATGGTAGTGACTTTCTCCACGTTCTTCTCAATATAGTGCACATGCTCACTTATAGAGTGAAGGTTCATTGTAAATCTTTGTATGAGAGAAGCTATGCTTCCATGGAAGGAGCTTTAAAGTGAAATTAGCATTTCTTCTAAAGTGGTATCCATGACAGAATAGTTATATTTAGCCTTATCTTCAATGTCAAAAATATATGCATTTGTATTCTCTTTTCCAAATAAAATATGGACCACCATATTATGATGTATATTATGATGTAAGATACACAAGCTCACTGTTTGACAACCACACAATGCAATATAATAGGCCTGTATGGGTACAGCAATATGTCAGGAAGACAACTTTTATGCTTTGCTTTAAGTAAATATTTTGATAGGTAGCTAGATATTTTAATTAATTCTATCAGATTGAGGCGGCATTAAAATTTGATGTTTTGTTAACATGTTCAAAATTGTGCAGCATTTCTGTGCATTTTCTGTGCATTTTTACACCATGTGCATAGCCCAGCCCATTAATTTCACCTTTTTTAAAGTCAAAGTTTGGGTGTTTTTAACCACAATTTCTGTTTCATTTGACAATCGCTTAGTCATCGTCAGGGAGTAAGTGGGTGATGCTGTGTTCAAATAACTCCACTGATTCCTCCATGCCTGATGCTGGGGCTATGGCAGGAAAAGCTGTGGAAAAAGAGGGAGGTTTAGCCACTCTGGCAGCTGCAGGGGACTGTGGACTAGTCTCTGCTTGGGTGATGGAGGGTGAGAAGGATGAGGACAGTTTAGTAAGCCAGTCCACCACCTCCTCTGCATGCTGTGGCTGAATAGCAAGGGCAAGCTCACTAAACAGAGGAAATTATGCCCTGCCTGAGGACTGACCATGTCCACCTTTGCCTGTGGACACATACGCTGCTGGCCCCCTTTCAGTGCCATGGGAACGTCTGGCTCTCCTTGTTGTTTTCCCAGACATGATGCGGGTGCTTATTAACAAAATTTAATATAGCTGTGTAAATGTGTACGTGGATGCACTTTAATCAATGAAAAGTGGTGTTTGATGCACTTTAATCTGAGTATTCACTAAACAGACACACTCCACAGATACAATATGCTTCAAACATGCAGTAACGCACAGAACTATGTGGCGTTAAACTTGCAGTAATGCAATGAAATATATGGCAATAAACTTGCAGTAATGCACAGAACTATACAGTATTAAACTTACAGTAATGCAATAAAATATACAGCGTTAAACTTGCAGTAATGCACAGAATTATACAGCGTTAAATTTGCAGTAACGCACAGAACTATATGGTGATAAACTTGCAGTAACACAATGAAATATACAGCGTTAAACTTGCAGTAACACACAGAACTATATGTCGTTAAACTTGCAGTAACGCAATGAAATATATGGCGTTAAACTTGCAGTAATGCAATTAAATATATGGCGTTAAACTTGCAGTAATGCAATAAAATATACAGCGTTAAACGTGCAGTGACGCACAGAATTATATGGCTTTAAACTTGCAGTAACACAATGAAATATATGCCGTTAAACTTGCAGTAATGCAATAAAATATACAGCGTTAAACTTGCAGTAACGCACAGAACTATATGGCGTTAAACTGGCAGTGATGCACTGAACTGTGCCATCTCTCTCCATGCCACTATCACACTACAAATTGCCGCTATAGAAAGAATACTTTTATAGTGTGGAGCAAGATTAAGAGCAATGAGCCATGATTTGATACAGCCATCTTGACAGCATCCAATCATGGCTTTGACAGTGCTCTGTGTCCTGATTGGGCAAAGCTTTCATTGCTTCAGCAATCAGGGCTTTTAATGGACTGCGGCAATGCAGTGCATTGTGGTCTTTCGGCGGGCCGAAAACACCGGTTGAACGACCCGATAATTTGGCTGTTCGGCGAACGTGTGAACATCCAATGTTTGGCACGAACTCATGCTCAGGCCGAACCGTTTTCCTTTTTCTACATATAAGCAAATATATGGATATTAAAAGAGGCATGAGGTGCATAATCTAATAAACAGAGGGCATGTGTATTGTAAAAGAGTACTTAAAGAAAATGCATGTGTGACTGATTAGACTTGCTGGCTTTTATATTATCTATTTTAATACATTTTGTTTAACCACTTCGCGCCCGCGCTATAGCCGAAAGACGGCTGCAGCGCGGACGCTCTCTGCTGGGAGGACGTCCCTGGACGTCCTCCTGTTTACTTCCCTAATGCGCGCTCCTGAGAGCGCGCATCGGGGAAGTTCTGTGCTGGCCGTGTCCGTCGGACACAGCCGGTCACAGATCGCTGTAAACGGCCAATCACAGCGGCCGTTTACAGCGAGATCCAGCTGTCCAATGAGAGATGATCTCATATGTTTGCATATGCAAACATATGAGATCATCTGTCAGCGCCGCTCTGCCTCCTCACACAGACAGCGTGTGAGGAGTGAGAGAGGAACGGCGCCGGCGCCGTAAGTAAAAAAAAAAAAAAGAAAAATAAAGCGATCTGTCCCGCTGCCACCTGTCCCCAGAGTGCCATCAGCCACCAGTCCCCAGTACCATCAGCCACCTGTCCCCAGTACCACCAGTCCCCCATACCATCAGCCACCAGTCCCCAGTACCACCAGTCCCCAGTACCATCAGCCACCAGTCCCCAGTACCACCAGTCCCCAGTACCATCAGCCACCTGTCCCCAGTACCACCAGTCCCCCATACCATCAGCCACCAGTCCCCAGTACCATCAGCCACCTGTCCCCAGTACCACCAGTCCCCAGAGTGCCACCTGTCCCCAGTACCACCTGCCCCCAGTGCCATCTGTGCCATCTGCCAGTGCCACCTGTCCCCAGTGCCACGTCAGTGCCATCTGTCATCAGTGCCATGTCAGTGCCATCTGTCATCAGTGCCACGTCAGTGCCATATCAGTGCCACGTGTCATCAGTGCCACGTATCAGTGCCATCTGTCAAAAGTGCCACCTGTCAGTGTCACGTGCCATCTGTTATCAGTGGCACGTGTCATCAATGCCACGTATCGGTGTCATCTGTCATCAGTGCCACGTATTAGTGCCATCTCTCATCAGTGCCACATGATATCAGTGCCACGTATAAGTTCCATCTGTCAGCAGTGCCACATATTAGTGCCATCTGTCAGTGTCACGTGTCATCAGTGCCCCCGTATTAGTGCCATCTGTCATCAGTGTCACGTGTCATTAGTGCCATCTGTCATCAGTGCCACATCAGTGTCACGTGTCATCAGTGCCACCTGTCATCAGTGCCACGTCAGTGTCACATGTCATTGTCCTGGTGCTCCAGGGCCTTCAAAAGTGTAATAGGTAGTCAACAAGTTAGATGTGTAATTTATGCTCCTAGAACACGTGATGGCGCTGCCTGCAATTTGGGCCTCTCTAAGTGGCCGGGCTATGTAAAAGTCCCACACATGTGGTATCGTAATACTTAGGAGGAGTAGCAGAATTTATTTTGGGGTGACATTTGTGGTATACACATTGCATGTGAGAGAAATAACCTATTACAATGACAATTTTGTGGAAAAAAATAAAAAAATAAAAAAATAATTCATTTTGCAAAGAATTGTGGGAAAAAAATGACAACATCAAAAAGCTCACCATGCCTCTTACTAAATACCTTGGAATGTCTACTTTCAAAAAAGGGGTCATTTAGGGGGTATTTGTACTTTCCTGGCTTGTTCGGGTCACAAGAAATGAGATCGGTCACCAGTACATCAGATGTGATCAATTTTGTATAATTTGCACCACAGTTTGTAGACTCTCTAACTTTCACAAAGACCAAATAATTTCCACTAATTTGGGTTATTTTTACCCAAGACATGTGGCAGTATAAATTGTGGTCAAAATTTATGAAGAAAAATTAATAATTTGCTAAATTTTATCACAGAAACAAAGAAAAATTTGTTTTTTTTCAAAATTTTCGGTCTTTTTTCAATTATAGCGCAAAAAATAAAAAACCCAGAGGTGATCAAATACCACCAAAAGAAAGCTCTATTTGTGGGAAAAAAAGGACAAAAAATTAATTTGGGTACAGTGTTGCATGACTGAGTAATTGTCATTCAAAGTGTGAGAGCACCGAAAGCTGAAAATTGGTCTGGGCAGGAAGGGTGTTTAAGTGCCCAGTAAGCAAGTGGTTAAGGATTTTTTCTGTACACAACTTAGAACTACCAATACACAAAGAAAAACTGTTGCATGGTCTAGGCCAGTGATGGTGAACCTTGGCACCCCAGATGTTTTGGAACTACATTTCCCTTGATGCTCATCAACACTGCAGAGTGCATGAGCATCATAGGAAATGTAGTTCCAAAACACCTGGAGTGCAAAGGTTCGTCATCACTGGTTTAGGCAGTTTTAGTATACAGTATGTATGTGACAAAATGCATTAAAGACGGTAAAGACAACTAGATCAGATAACTTTAGGGGGAAAAAAACTATGCTTGCAAAATACAATAGAATTTAGATAGTGATGCAATACTTACCTTTATGCAGAAAATGTGAGCAACATCAGTGGAGCATACTTTGTACATAAGGTTAAAAAATATACCTTCCTTCCAAAACTCTCAGAAACCCTCAAGTAAGTTTACATTTTTGCTATTTATTATAATCGTGAATACAGGTCATCAATATGGTAGTGCTTATTAAAGAACTAATTTTGTTTACTTTCATAAACCCACATTGTACATTACTTTGCTTTGAAAAATGGTAAAAAGTACTGCAGATAAATACATTCTTCTGAGAATGGCTTGAACTCTAAAACAGGTCTTCATTGACTCATAAAGGCTTTGTGCAGCTTTCTCTTATTAGAAACGACAAGGCAATAAGTGACAACTGCTGTTTTCTCTTACACGACAAATTAAAGACTTGTTAGTTATGTCTCTCTGGAGCCTTTTAAATACACTTTCAGATGAAATGCCTTTGTAATACCAAAGACATTATGCATCTTGTTTCATGCACAAATCTTCAGAGAATTTCTTTCTAGTCAATATTCGAATACATGCACAATAACAGGCAAATATTTACTTACATTCTTTGATGCATTCTTTTAAAGCTCAAGTGTGGCTGGCAATATACAAACAGAGTACAAAATATTTTTGCTGCATGGTGTATTCCAGTGCCAGTCCTCATGATCGCTAAATGTGGCCTTTTATTAAATTCAATGTCATTTTATTCAATATAAGTGGTAACGTAGGATAAATATTAACCTACAAAGAGGGTTCTGGAATAGATAACCATACATTTTTTTGTTCTAGTTGAATTAACAATCCAGTCATGTACCCTTATTTCATAATAATATATTTACATACGTGATAGACAGATACTACCACCATCCATCTATTCTCTACAGGGAGAATGTGCATATACACTATATTGTCAAAAGTATTGGAACGCCTGCCTTTACACGAACATGAACTTTAATGGCATCAGGATTCGGTACAGGCCAGTCAACTTCCTGCACCCCAAACTCGCTCATTCATCTCTTTATGGACCTAGCTTTGTGCAATGGTCAAAATCATATGGTATGGGGTTGTTTTTCAGGGGTTGGGCTTGACCTCTTAATTTCAGTGAAGAGAACTCTTAAGGCATCAGCATACCAAGACATTTTGGACAATTTAATGCTCCAAACTTTGTGGGAACAGTTTGGGGATGGCCCTTCCTGTTCCAACATGACTGCACACCAGTGCACAAAGCAAGGTCTATAAATACATGGATGAGTGAGTTTGGGGTGGAGGAACTTGACTGGCCTGCACAGAATTCGGACCTCAACCCAAAAGAACACCTTTGGGATGAATCAGAGCGGAGACTGCGAACCAAGTCTTCTTGTCCAACATCAGTGCCTGACCTCACAAATGCACTTCTGGAAGAACATTCCCATAGACACACTCCTAAACTTTGTGGACAGCCTTTCCAGAAGAGTTGAAGCTATTATAGGTGCAAAGGGTGGGCTAAGTACATATTGAACCCTACGGACTAATGCCGCGTACACATGGTCAGATTTTCTGATGGCAAATGTGCGATAGGAGCTTGTTGTCGGAAAATTTGACCGTGTGTAGGCTCCATCGGACAGTTTCCATCTAAATTTCCATCGCACAAAATTTGAGATCTGGTTCTCAAATTTTCCAACAACAAAATCCGTTCGTATACATTCCGATTGTGTGTAGACAATTCCGATGCACAAAGTGCCACGCATGCTCGGAATCAAGCAGAAGAGCAGCACTGGCTATTGAACTTAATTTTTCTCGGCTCGTCGTACGTGTTGTACGTCACTGCGTTCTTGCTGTTCGGAATTTCCGACCAACTTTGTGCGACTGTGTGTATGCAAGACAAGTTTGAGCCAACATCCGTCGGACAAAAAAAAATGGGATTTTGTTGTTGGAATGTCCGATCGTGTGTATGTGGCATAAGACTGGGATGCCATTAAAGTTCATGTGAAGACAGGTGTACCAATACTTTTGACAATGTAGTGTATGCGAACATGCTCCCTGTTTGCTGTTTCTAGAAATCTGTGATCTTGACCTTTCCACTTCTACCTGTTCCCCATGAACCTTCTGATCATATTCTTCCACCTGTACCTGCTCCCTTGAAGTTGATCCCCATTCTGCCTCTGTACCTGACCCGTTCATTGTACCATATACTGTGCCATATACCATATACTGTAGTTAGATAGTCAGGTGCTCCATACTTTGTGTTTATTCTGTTTCTAACCTGAGCATTATGCGTAGTAAACATATCTGTTTTTTGCATTTAGTTTTGAGTACTCTCTCCTCTGCATAGCTTCACATACTGTATCTGGCACTGTAACTGATACAGATACTGTATCTGTATCTATACTTGCTCTGCAGAACACTAGCTTGTGGTATCCTAACCTACAGGAAACCACACCACAACAATCCCAGACTGCCTACATCTACTGTATTGACTAAATTGGATAATTAGAAGCATTTAGAGGTGCCTGGAACTAAATACTCTAGTTAAAAAAGAACATGGGGATGAAAGAATAGGGCTGTCCTTGCCAGCAAATTATATTATCAGGTCACCTGAGGCCAGGTGATGGATGCACATAGCTGGGGTTAGGAGGGCACCGCTAAGGTTGTGGACCCTATGGTTAGTTGCTGTGGATGGAGCTCTAGGTGGTTCAGGAAAGCAGCTCCACTTGAACACTGATATGGACCAAGCAGGAATCTAGAGCAGAAGATTCCCCAGAGCGCAGAGTCTAAGAGCCAGAAGGTATTCACCAGATTCTTCAGTGGTGAGGATTGATTTGGCTGCAGCTGACTCCAGGTCGTGGCCCGAAGTCTCTCAGCTCATGCTCACGGACTGGCTCTGGTGGACAGAGCAGAAGCAGCAGTTCAGGGTTAAGCACAGAATAGTCAGGAGACCAAGCCAAGGTTGGGGCAACTAGCAGACAGGGATGGTCAGGAAGGCACGCTAAGGTCGGGGTTACTAGCACACTGGAATGGTCAGAAGGAGGCGCCACGGATGGTACATGGAAGTCAGAGATAACATAAAGCAGGACGCCACACCAGAAGCCTAAACACAACTGTTGCTTGGGCCAGGCTGTCTTGCAGTGCACAGGGTTAAATAGTGTTTCCTGTTAGAAGCTGGGGTGGAGCCATGCTGAGAGAAGAACATGCAGGTGTGAGAGTCCCTAAGTATGGTCCCTAAGCTGATTCACAGGCCAGAGAGGTAAGCAACAGATATGGCGTGAAACATTACTGCAGATTCATGACAGATATTTTATCTATAAAGCAGAACTTTGGGAATGGGGCAAAATCTACCCTTCCCTAGCACTGCATAGGTTAAATGTTCATTTAGTCTAAGGGTGTAGGGATAACATGTATTATTTACCCTAGCTCTCAGTCCAGCAGGTTCCAGTGCTGTCCCCAAGCTTCAGGCTATGTGCAGTTCCTCTGCATCAACACACACAGTGCAAGACTATTAATCCTGCACTGTGCATCTAGAGACAAGCATTGGTTGTGGATAAGCCTGTCTGAGCCCTAAATTGGGTGCGTAATGCACCTTACCTTTGCACCCCTAGAATGAATATACATTTAACCTTGTGGGGGGGGGGGGGAGGGGGCACTGCAAGGGTAGATATTGTCCTGTTTTTGGATTTTCCTTGGAAACTATAGGCAACTAACTTTTGTTTTACATACCTGTGCCCTGCATATATTGAAATGTTTTTTACACAGATATTGATGTCTTGTCAGGTACCCAAAGAAACATCTAAAGACATCTTACTATCCTTTTTTTTTTTTTAGAGAGAGAAGACAGTGAAGCTTTTAATTAGAATAGAAACCCACAGTCAACCTGAACAATTGTGATGCTGTATTTCATATCACAATGACAACAAAACAGACCTGCTTTGTGCAGCACAACATAAAATAATATTTTCTCAGAATAATTTTGTAGATTTTTATTAAATTGCTTGTTTCGTTTTATTGGCATTCTCTGATACTTCCTTTAATAAACACAGAATGAATAAGATTACTGCAGTGAATATTATATCTTACACAATTTGGCCTGTGTCCCAGACACAGGTCAATAAAGTCCATCAATGCCTTTGTCAAACCTTATGTATCTTCATTTGATTTTGACTTGTTAGTTAATGGAATCAGGTATTTGTCAGCAATAAAACACATATTCCTCTTCTACACTATTTATATTTATTTCCATTAACACAAGGTTAACAATGTGTAATGTATTGTTTTTTATATTTATCTTAGAAGTTATGATACTTTTGCAAGAGATATAGTTCTTGAATATGATAAATATTACATACAGTAGGCTTCTCTTAATAGCAGTTTTCTCTATTTTGCTTAATTAAAATATAATAGTTTCATAATTTGGAACTTTCTTCACCAATATGTGTTGTTTTTTTACTCTGTGAGGTTGATTTACAAAAAATGAATAGGCTATTTTCATGTTGCAATTACATTTACCTTGCATGTGTATGGGTATTCTTTGCAAAGTAAAATTTTCCTACATTCAGTAAGCTAAAGGAAAATGCCTTTGCAAAGTGAACTATCTATTTGACTTAAATCAACCCCTGTATGTCCCTTCTGCAAAAGAAATCACTTCTTCACCTGTCTGCTAGCAATATTTTTGTACCAGTACATGGCTTGTGGTGCATGCCAGTAAGATTAAGGAAGATTAGACAATGTTGCTCCAGCACACGTGAGTGGTAGTTACATTATCATCTGTTTCCAAAGGCTAAAGAAAGAAGAATCTGGTCTGTTAGAAATGGAGGACATGAAAGAGATAAAAAGCATAGATCTTGCATCGCTGGAGGAGGGTAATTTACAGCAAGTGTTCCTGGGGACCTGCAGCAGCCCAGTTTCATTTAAACTGGTGGAGAGTAACAGGCAATGGCTAGGCAACACAATTATTTTATGCATGACCATAGATAATTATATTCCCAGTTCTTAGCAAATTCCTAGGAGGCAGTAAAAAATGATTTAATAGTTGGAGGTACCCGTCAAACAGGAAGATTTTACAGTTTATTGGAAAAATCCTACTGCAAGTGGAACCAAAGGAGGAAAAGATCACAGCACAACCCACAACAGATTCTGCTGTTCATGTGACTGCTGTTTGAGAATCTGCCTATTCATCCTTTTTTGGGGAGATATCATTGCAGCCTATGTTATAAGCTGCATTTAGTTAGCAGTCAAATATGAATTTTAAATAGCCTATAAAAGAATCAACAGTAATTACATGTTGTCATTGCTTTAAATTGATAAAGATGTACACTAACATGAGTTTGTTATGTGCTATTGTGTTGTGCAATTACTTTTTAAAGCCCAACTACAGGTTCAAGTTTTCAAACTCTCTCTGCACTCCCACCCCACCACAGCAACCCTGGAAACCAAATGTGTAACTAGAACCTTCATGGTCCTAGTGCAAGCAACCATGAAGGGCCCCCCTGACCACTTCCATCCTCCTAGAACCCTGCCTCCCACGTGCCCACTGGGCATGCATCCAACACGATCTGTGACTGTTGTGTCCTTCACATCTGATCACAGTAAAGAGTCAATCACAGTTGCCCTTTATGATGTGATCAGCTGATCACATGTAAACAGACTTGTCAGTTATCGGCAGTCCTTTCCTCCCACGCTGTGTCTGTGTCAGGAAAGGAGAGCCATTAACCGGTAAGACTGGCAGTACATTGTTTACACTGATAATCAGGGCACTGATCATCAGTGCAGCCCCATCAGTGCAGCCTGTCAGTGCCATTTATCAGTGCCTCATATAAGTGCTCATCAATGCCACCTATCAGTGTCCATCAGTGCCTCATCAGCAGGATCCTGAGCTGAGAGCATGTCTCTCATACACCAGATCATTCAGCTGCTGGGTAGGGATGAGCTGAACAACCTCCTCTTCGTTTCGCATGTTAATAAATATTTGGCAGAACACACGAACAGCGTTAAAGTTTATGGGACACCAAAATGAATATTCATAAGTGCTAATTTTAAAGGCTTATATGCAAGTTATTGTTATAAAAAGTGTTTTAGGACATGGGTCCTGCCCCAGGGGACATGTATCAATGTCAAAATATTTTTTTAAAACTAATGTTTTTTTGGGAGCAGTGATAATTTTAATGCTTATAGTGAAACAATAAAAATGAAATATTCCTTTAAATATTGTGCCTGGGGGTGTCTAAAGTATGCCAGTAAAGTGGCGCATTTTTACCATGTTTAGAATAGTAACACAGCAAAATGACATGAATTGTCGGGTCTCAGCAATATAAATACAGATAATTGAAAAAAACAGAGGATGGTACCCCCCCGGCGATTACTAAGCCCTTTGGGTCTGGTATGAACATTAATTGGAACCCTAAATCAAAAAAAATGCATGGGGTCCCCCTAAAATCCATACCAGACCCTTATCTGAGCACGCAACCTGGCAGGCTGCAGGAAAAGAGGGGGGATGAGAGCGCCCCCCCTCCTGAACCATACCAGACCACATGCCCTCAACATGGGGAGGGTGCTTTGGAGTAGCCCCCCTAAGCACCTTGTCCCCATGTTGATGGGGACAAGGGCCTCATCCCCACAACCCTATCTCGGTGGTTGTGGGGGTCTGTGGGCGGGGGGCTTATCGGAATCTGGAAGCCCCCTTTAACAAGGGGATCCCCAGATCCCGGCCCCCCTGTGGGAATTGGTAACAGGGCGCAAATGTACCCCTACCATTTCACAAAAAAAGTGTCAAAATGATAAAAAAGACAAGAGACAGCTTGGAACAAGTCCTTTATTAACTGCTTCAGACCCGGAAGATTTTACCCCCTTCCTGACCAGAGCACTTTTTGTGATTCGGCACTGCGTCTCTTTAACTGACAATTGCATTGTCATGCAACGTTGCACCCAAACAAAATTGACATCCTTTTTTTCCCACAAATAGAGCTTTCTTTTGGTGGTATTTGATCACCTCTGCGGTTTTAATTTTTTGCACTATAAACAAAAAAAGAGCCCCAATTTAAAAAAAAAAAGCATTTATTTTTTACTTTTTGCTATAATAAATATCCCCCAAAAATATATAAAAACATATTTTTTTTTCCTCAGTTTAGGCTGATATGTATTCTTCTACATATTTTTGGTAAAATTTTTTAGCAATAAGCATATATTGATTGGTTTGTGCAAAAGTTATAGCATCTACAAAATAGGGGATAGATTTGTAGCATTTTTATTATACATTTTATTTTACTAGTAATGGCGGCGATCTGCAATTTTTATCGGGACTGCGACATTATGGCAGACACATCAGACAATTTTGACACATTTTTGGGACCATTGGCATTAATACAGTGATCAATGCTATAGAAAATGCATTGATTACTGTAAAAATGTCACTGTCAGGGAAGAGGTTAACACTAGGGGGCGATCAAGAGGTTGATGTGTTCCTTAGTTTGTGTTCTAACTGAAGGGGGAGGGGACTGTCCAGGGAAGATGACATATTGCTGTACATACTCTGTACGAACTGACGATCTGTCTGTTCTCCCCTCAGAGAACCGGTTCCCTGTGTGTCAGCGGCGATCGCGGGAGCCCGGCAGTGATCGTGACCGCCACGCACTCCCATTGGCTCGGGGGCGCGTGCCACCCTAGTGGCCACAGGGCGGAGCGACGTTACATTCTGCCGCAGTATAACTGCAGCGGCTGGTTGGCAAGTGGTTAAAAAATAAAAAAATTTAAATATCCCACGGTGTAAGTTCACGCTACCCGACAGACAGAAAAAAGCCGCAACCAACCCGCCTTCATGGGAGGCTCCCGCCGCCTGACGTGTCTTCGCTGTGACAGCTCTTAGATAACTGTGGGTGGGGCTACCCGGTGACCCTGCCCCCTCTGATGCATGGGGCTTTCCCATGGCTTCCCAGTGGCATCAGAGCCATTTTTGACACTTTTTTGTGAAATTGTAGGGGTACAGTGTACCCCATTACCAATTCACACAGGGGGGTAAGGCCGGGATCTGGTGGTCCCCTTGTTACCCCTTGGCTACCCCCAAAGCACCCTCCCCATGTTGAGGGCATGTGGCCTGGTACGATTCAGGAGGGGGGCGCTCTCTCATACCCCCCTCTTTTCCTGCGGCCTGCCAGGTTGCATGCTCGGATAAGGGTCTGGTATGGATTTTGGGGGGGGGGGGCTGCGGCATTTTTTTTTTTTTTTTGGCGCAGGGTTCTCCTTAAAATCCATACCAGACTTGAAGAGACTAGTTTGGATTTTGGGGGGACCCCTACGCCATTTTTTTTAATTTTGGTGCAGGGTTCCCCTTAATTTCCATATCAGACCCGAAGAGCCTGGTATGGACTTTAGGGGGAACCCCACGCAATTTTTTTTTAATTTTGATTTGGGGTTCCCCTTAATATTCATTCCAGACCCAAAGGGCCTGGTAATGGAGGGGGGATCCCATGCTCTTTTTTACAATTATCTGTATCTATATTGCCGAGACCCAACAATTCATTACAGCCGCAATCAGTTTTAAATAACAATTTTTCCTTTAGAAATGTAATTTTGCTGTGGTACTGTTCTAAACATGGGAAAAAATTTGCCACTTTACAGGCATACTATAGACACCTCCAGGCACAATATTTAAAGGAATATTTATTTATTTATTGTTTCACTTTAAGCATTAAAAAAAATCACTGCTCCCGAAAAAACTGCGGTTTTAAAAAAAACATTTGCATTGATTGGGACAGGACAGGGACAGGACCCAAGTCCCCAAACACCTTTTAGGACAATAACTTGCATATAAGCCTTTAAAATTAGCACTTTTGATTTTTCATGTTAGTGTCCCATAGACTTTAATGGTGTTCCAGCAGCTTTCGAATTTGCTCGCTGTTCGGCGAACAGGCGAACACCCGATGTTCAAGTTGAACTTACGTTCAACTCGAACATCGGGCTCATCCCTACTGCTGGGCTTCACACTTTCCACAGTATACACACAGGAGGAGAGGGGTGAGAGGAGAAGGAGCATATCAGCTCTCTCCTCTCCCATCCATGCAAGGGAGGAGGGAGGGGGAACTGTTAGTGTAGGCTCTGGGCTCTACGAGCGAGACACTCTCAGCTCAGAGCCTTACGGCTCTATCACAGAGTGTGGCACAAATTCCCATTATTCAAATACCACAGACATCATGTGAACACAGGATTACTGTGGAGGGTTATTGCACAGAGATTACTGTGAGGGGCAGTGCTGGAGATTTAAACCAGTTATCTATAAAAGTTATTGTTCTGTTTCACCTACAAATACACTGCAAAAGAAAGACTCTACAGCCATATAAACTATGTTATTAAAATTAAATTGCTCATTATTGTATTTGAGCGAGTGTTTAATGTTAGCATTGCAAAAAGAATACTCTTGACATCCACTCTAGAAACACGTTTAACTGCTATTCTTGATTTTTTTTTCACAGGTCCAATTAACAATAGATTTCTAGAGTATCTGCTAGTAGAGCTTGGTAACAGTCTTGCCTCCATCTGTGATCTAGGTACCAGATTCATTTGTTTGTACAGGTGGCTATATTTATTTTTATCCATTAAAAGAAATATCAAAAGATAAAGGAATTTTTAAACATTGATTGCATTTGAGGATCTGAGGCAAGTTTGATACATGTTTGCTGACTATTTTACCATCCTTTAGCTATTAACATGCTTTGTGCAGTCTGTTACTCTGTAAGACATTAGCAATAATTATAGAATATCATCAACATATAGTTAGTATGAGCTATTTCAGAACACACTTCAGAATAAAACATAACTTGTACAAAAGGATCAATATTTTTTACCTCCCATATAGATCCACATGGCATCTTTCAATGTACCTTGTATTTTAAATATGTAAGTGAAAGAAATAAAAATATTATTACGAAGGGACATGATTTTACAATGTGTATAACCAGCTTTCGTTGGGGCATACAGTAAGCCCAAACAATATAAATGCAAGTTAAATATGTTGTATTTCAAGTAATGAATGAAAGAAAAAGAAACACTTATGCCGCGTACACACGTGCGGACTTTTGCCGGCGGACTTAGTCCAGCGGACAATCCGCCGGACTTTCTAGCTGGCTTCGCCGGACTTTCCGAGCATGTGGACTTGCCCACACACGTGCGGATTTGCCCACACACACGCGGACTTCTCCGGCGGACAATCCGCCGGCCAAAGTCCGCGGGACTTTTGAAAATGAATGGACTTGCCCACACACGGAGCAGTCCGTTCATTTAGAACGTAACTTCAGGTTACGTAGCTAGCGTAGGCAGTAAATGCTGCCGCGCTAGCTCCGTAACCTGGCATGGATTTAAAGGGACTCCCCACGCCGAAAAACGGCGTGGGGGTTCCCCCCAAATCCATGTCAGACCCTTATCCGAGCACGCAGCCTGGCCGGCCAGGAAAGGGGTGGGGACGAACGAGTGCCCCCCCCTCCTGAGCCGTACCAGGCCGCGTGCCCTCAACATGGGGGGGTGCCCTGGGGAAAGGGGGGCCGTGCGGCCCCCCCCATCCCAAAGCACCTTGTCCCCATGTTGATGAGGACAAGGGCCTCTTCCCGACAACCCTGGCCGTTGGTTGTCGGGGTCTGCGGGCGGGGGGCTTATCGGAATCTGGGAGCCCCCTTTTATAAGGGGGCCCTCAGATCCCGGCCCCCCACCCTATGTGAATGAGTATGGGGTACAATGTACCCCTACCCATTCACCTAAGGTGTAAAATGTAAAGTAAAAAAAACACACACACTTTTGAAAAAATATTTTATTGCACTGCTCCGGGGGTCTTCTTCCGTCTTGGGGGTCTTCTCGCCGGACTCCTCCGCCATTTACCAAGCTCTTTTACCGAGTGGAGAAGTCCGGCTACCTTCTTCGTCGTCGTCGCCGCCGTCGTCTGGGGGTCTCAATCCGCCTTCGGGGGTCTTCCGGGGTCTTCCGGGGTCTCTTCTGTTCTTGCGGCAGTCGTCGTCTTCCGCGCCGCCGGCGCCTTCTTCTTCTTGTTCTTCTTCTTGTTCCGATGTTGACCCGTCGCTGTCTCTGCCCGGAATGGCAGAGCCGCGCTGCGCTGGGACTTATATAGGGACATGGGGACAGGGTCACATGCTCATGTCACATGGTGACCCCGCCCCCTTGCGATGTCACAGTCCCGGAGGATGCTGGGACTCAAGTCCAGCGGACAATCCCCTCGTGTGTGGGCGTCGGCGGACTTTTTTTCCCAAAAGTCCGGCAGACTAAAGTTTTAAGTTTTGTTTTAAAATTATCCACTGGACTTGGCAGTCCGGCGGACAATCCCGCCATTAGTAGGCTAGTCCGCCGGACTTTTGAAATGAACGGACTTGCCGCTCATCAGAAAGTCCGTTCATTTAGCACGTGACTTCAGGTATACGTAGCTAGCGTAGGCAGTGAATGCCGCCGCGCTAGCTCCGTCACCTGGCATGGATTTAAAGGGACTCCCCACGCCGAAAAACGGCGTGGGGGTCCCCCCCAAATCCATCTCAGACCCTTATCCGAGCACGCAGCCCGGCAGGCCAGGAAAGGGGTGGGGACGAATGTAAAATGTAAAGTAAAAAAACACACACACTTTTGAAAAAATATTTTATTGCACAGCTCCGGGGGTCTTCTTCCGTCTTGGGGGTCTTCTCACCGGACTCCCCAGCCATTTACCTAGCTCTTTTACCGAGCGGAGAAGTCCGGCTACCTTCTTTGTCGTCGCCGCCGTCGTCTGGGGGTCTCGATCCGCCTTCGGGGGTCTTCCGGGGTCTCTTCTGTTCTTGCCGCAGTCGTCGTTTTCCGCGCCGCCGGCGCCTTCTTCTTCTTCTTCTTCTTCTTCTTCTTCTTCTTCCGATGTTGACCCGTCGCTCTCTCTGGCCGGAATGGCAGAGCCGCGCTGTGCTGGGACTTATATAGGGACAAGGGGACAGGGTCACATGCTCATGTCACATGGGGACCCCGCCCCCTTGTGATGTCACAGTCCTGGAGTGTTCTCTGTATTACGGGAGCCGACAATTCATATAGCCGCGAGTGATTTTAAATAGCTTTCTTTTCTGCAAAAAATTACACTTTTTGCAGAGACAGTTCTAAACACTGGAAACATGCGCCCCTTTACATGCATACTATAGACACCCCCAGGTACGAAATTTAAAGGAATATTACACTTTTATTGTTTCAATTTAATCATTATTAAAATCACTGCTCCCGAAAAAACGGCCATTTTTAAAAGTATTTTTTGCATTGATACATGTCCCCTGGGGCAGGACCCAGGTCCCCAAACACTTTTTATTACTAACTTTTTAGAAATAAATGACTTCAATGACTGTTCTCTGTATTAAAAGCACTCGCGGCTATATGATTATCAATTCATATAGCCGAGAGTGCTTTTAAAAGACATTTTTAAAAGCAACATTAAATCCCTGAACACCGGACCCGAACCCGAACATACAGTCAATTGTTCGGGTTCGGGTCCGGGACCCGAACACCCTAAAGACCGGTACGGACCCAAACTTTACAGTTCGGGTTCTCTCAATCCTACTCCTGTATACTAATGGAACCCCTGATGTGTGCACCTGCCTGCCAAGTAGTCCTGTGTTCCAGATATGTCATAGTTACATAGTAGGTGAGGTTGAAAAAAGACACAAGTCCAACCTATGTGTGTGATTTTAGGTCAGTATTATATTGTATATCCCTTTATGTTGTGGTCGTTAAGGTGCTTATCTAATAGTTTTTTTGAAACTTTTGATGCCCCCCACTGAAACCACCACCTGTGGAAGGGAATTCCACATCGTTTCCGCTCTTACAGTAAAAAACCCTCTACGCAGTTTAAGGTTAAACCTCTTTTCTTCAAATCTTAGCGTGGCCACGTGTCTTATTAACCACTTGCCGACCGGGCCATAGCCGAAAGACGGGTACATCGCGGTTGGGTTTTTCTGGGAGGGTGTCCACGGATGTCCCCCCAGAATCTTGCTCTCGCACGCCCCCTGGGGCACGCTCCCACAAAAATCCATGACCGCCGGGTCCAGAAGACCCAGTGCATCACGGATCGCGGTAAACGACTGCTGGTAGCAGCCGTTTACCATGTGATCGGTCCGTCAAATGACGGAGCGATCACTTGTAAACAAACCGGCATCATGTCATGACGCCGGTTCCTCCCTCCCCTCTCTGTACCAATCGGTACAGTGCGAGGGGAGAGCAGGAGAGATTGCAGCAGCACTGTGGGCTGGATGTGTAGTGCCCACAGTGCTGCTCTGTGACAATGCTCTGCAGTACTCTGCCCATACTGTGCAATACTCTGCAACACTGTGCAATACTCTGCAACACTCTGCCCATACTCTGCAACACTGCAATACTCTGCCAATTACTCGCCAATACTCTGCAATAAATTTTAACAGAAACAACGTTTTTTATTTTTTATTTAATTTTTTTACTAAATTGTCAGGTTTTTTTTGATTTATAGCGCAAAAAATAAAAAAACCCAGCTGTGATTAAATACCACCAAAAGAAAGCTCTATTTGTGTGAAAAAAAGGACAAAAATTTCATATGAGTACAGTGTTGCATGACTATGATGAGTAATTGTCATTCAAAGTGTGAGAGCACCGAAAGCTAAAAATTGGTTTGGTTAGGAAGGGGGTTTAAGTGCCCAGTGGTCAAGTGGTTAAACTCCTTTCCACGAAAAAATTGTATCCCTATTGTGGGGTCACCAGTATGGTATTTGTAAATTGAAATCATATTCTCTCTCAAGCTTCACTTCTCCAGAGAGAATAGGTTCAGTGCTCGCTACCTTTCTTCATAACTAATATCCTCCAGACCCTTTATTAGCTTTGTGAGAGGATTGGGATTTTAAGGGCAATTGAGTAATGGTACAAAACCAAGTATTGATTTATAACAAATTGCAATTTATTAAATAAGTATTATCTCCTAGATGGAAAAAATTTTTTCCATCTAGGAGACAATACTTATTTGTATTTGTTGTACATACTGATGTTGTTCTTAAATAGTCAAATTGCAATTTCTATGCAGATATTGGCTTTTTATAATATTTAATAAATTGCAATTTGTTACAAACCAATACTTGTTTTTGTACCATTACTCAGTTGCCCTTAAAACCCCAATCATCCTTGGGGGACCCTTTCTCACATATTATTGTATGGGATGGTGGCAACAAATTAGTCTGCTTATGGTGAAATATATTCTTTTGGGTTTATAAGCTTTATTGCCCTTCTTTGTACTCCTTCCATTTCCAGTACACCCTTCCTCAAGACTGGTGCCCAGAACTGGACAGTATACTCCAGGTGCAGCCGGACCAGAGTCTTGTAGAGTGGGAGAATTATCGCTTTATCCCTGAAGTTAATCCCCTTTTTAATGCATGCAGGTCCTAGATTCTCCCAGAGGTTCACCCCCAGTGAGTAGATTGCATTCATATTTTTGCCACCAAAATGCATTATTTTATATTTTTCTACATTAAACCTCATTTGCCATGTAGTTGCCCACCCCAATGATTTGTTCAGATCTTCTTGCAAGGTTTCCACATCCTGCAGTGAAGTTATTGCCCTGCTTAGCTTAGTGTCGTCTGCAAATACAGAGATTGAGCTGTTTACCCCATCCTCCAGGTCGTTAATGAACAAATAAACAGGATTGGTCCCAGCACAGAACCCCGGGGAACCCCACTTCCCACCCCTGACCATTCCGAGCATTTCTCATTTATCACCACCTTCTGAACTCGCCCTTGTAGCCAGTTTTCAATCCATGTACTCACCCTATGGTCCATGCCAACAGACCTTACTTGTCAAACGCTTTTGCAAAGTCCAGATACAACACGTCTTCCTTTATCTAGATGGCAGCCCACCTCTTCATAGAAAGCTAATAGATTGGTTTGGCAAGTACGTTTCTTCATGAATATATGCTGATTACTGCTAATGATACCATTTTCATTACTAAAATCTTGTATATAGTCCCTTATCATCCCCTCCAAGAGCTTGCATACTATTGATGTTAGGCTAACTGGTCTGTAATTCCCAGGTGTGTATTTTGGCCCTTTTTTAAATATTGGTGCTACATTGGCTTTTCTCCAATCAGCTGGTACCATTCCAGACAGTAGACTGTCAGTAAAAATTAGGAAAAATGGTCTGGCAATTACTTGACTGAGTTCCCTAAGTACCCTCGTGTGCAAGCCATCTGGTACCTGTGATTTATTAATGTTAAGTTTTCCAAGCCTATTTCTAATTCTGTCTTCTGTTAGCCATGAGGGTGCTTCCTGTGATGTTTGATGAGGACAAACACTGCAGTTTTGGTTACTGTAGCCCCCCCATTCCCTGGTGAAGACTGAGGAGAAGAATAAATTCAATACCTTCGCCATCTCTCCATCTTTTGTAACCAGATGTCCTTCCTCATTTTTTATGGGGCCAGCATGGTTTGTAACCCTCTTTTACTTTTATATACTTAAAGAATTTCTTGAGATTTTTTTGCTCTCCTCCGCTATGTGTCTTTCGGGTTCTATCTTAACCACTTCAGCCCCGGAAGAATTTACCCCTTCCTGTTCAGAGCACTTTTTGCAATTCGGCACAGCATCGCTTTAACTGACAATTGCGTGGTCGTGCGACGTGGCTCCCAAACAAAATTGACATACTTTTTTTCCCACAAATAGAGCTTTCTTTTGGTGGTATTTGATCACCCCTACCATTTTTATTTTTTGCTCTATAAACAAAAAAAAGCGACCATTTTGAAAAAACGCATTCATTTTTACTTTTTGCTATAATAAATATTCCCAAAAAATATCTAAAAAAATAATTTTTTCCTCAGTTTAGGCCAATACGTATTCTTCTACATATTTTTGGTAAAAAAAATTGCAATAAGCGATTATTGATTGGTTTGTGCAAAAGTTATAGCGTTTAAAATATAGGGGATCGTTTAATGGCATTTTTATTAATATTTTTTTTTTTTTTACTAGTAATGGTGGCGATCAGCGATTTTTATCATCACTGCGACATTATGGCAGACACATCAGACATTTTTGACACATTTTTGGGACCACTGTCATTTATACAGCAATCAGTTCTGTATAACACAGATTCATGTGTAAATGACACTAACAGTGAAGTGGTTAACCACTAGGTGGCAGTGTAGGGGGTTAAGTGTGTCCTAGGGGCGTGTTTCTAAATTGCACCCTTACATATCTTGTTGTAGTCTTTGTAAAATCTGAATGCTGATGATGATCCCTTAGCCTTGTATTTTTTGGAGGCCTTCTCCTTTGCTTTTATATGCATTTTTACATTAGAGTTAAGCCATCCAGGACTTTTGTTTGCTCTTTTAAATTTATTTCCCAATGGGATGCACTGATAAATGCCCGTATTTAATATGCTCTTAAAGCAAACCCATCTCTGCTCCATGTTCTTTCTGTCTAAGATTTTATCCCAATTTATATCTTCTAGAAAGGTTCGTAGTTTAGGGAAGTTGGCTCTTTTGAAATTCAGTGTCTTTGTGTTTCCCTTGTGTTTCCTATTTGTGTGATTTATACTGAAGCCAATTGACCTGTGATCGCTGTTTCCTAAATTGTCCCATATGTCCACATCCGTGATCAGGTCTGTATTGTTGGTAACTAGTAGATCTATAAAATAAGTGATGATGTTGCGCTAATATGCACCAAAATTATATAAATGTGATATAACAATAAAATAAATCGATATATATGTAGTGCATCAAATACTAAAATCGATAGTGATAAATAATAAATATCAAATATTGTGTATATGCACCATACCTAAAAACTAAATAATGAATAAAAGTGCTCAATGTGCTAATTATCATAAAAAACACCAATAAAAACAAATTGTGGGTAAAATGGAAACATAATAATCCTGGTGAATATCAAATATGTGAATGAGAGATAAAAGTGCAAACAATTCTATTGCGGGAATATAGAATATATATAAAATCAATATAATAAAATTAGGGCTAGAGTCCATGTAATGATAAGGAATGATTAATTAAATGGTACAGTCCAGATGGTACATAAATAAGGGACCCGTCTCTAGATGTAGAGGAGATAGCCGAAGTGACAGTAATCCTCTATCTTCAAAAATGAGGGATGATGGGTACGTATGGACCTAATCCTAAATGTGCTCTCTAGCCTCTCACCTGAAAATGAATATAGACGGGCATCAAAAAGGCACATGGGTCTCTTCCACTTCCACTGTCTCCCTCCACTGGCTCACAAGTTCCTGCTTGCAGGGCATGGATATCCTTAACCTCCACTCCGTTTCTGTGATGTCTCCACTCGCTATTTGCTTCTAATAGGGATATCCCACCAACTCCCTACACAGATGGCAGCAGCGTTCCCACAGAGATAACTCATCAGAGAATGGCAATGAAGCAGAACAAAAAAAGGGGGGCCAATAGTGAAGTATGTCTTAATAAGGCATTTTAATAATAGAAGTAAAAACCCTTACATTTAAAAAACAATATAACAGCATAAAAATGGCGATATGACGCCGGTCTCACAGCACTTCTGGTATCGTTCGTCCGGCCAATCCCTACGCGTTGCGTCACGTGCTCGTGACTTCATCAGGGAAACCATTTTTATGCTGTTATATTGTTTTTTAAATGAAAGGGTTTTTACTTCTATTATTAAAATGCCTTATTAAGACATACTTCACTATTGGCCCCCCTTCTTTTGTTTTGCTTCATTTCCATTCTCTGGCGAGTTATCTCTGTGGGAACGCTGCTGCCATCTGTGTAGGGAGTTGGTGGGATATCCCTATTAGAAGCAAATAGCGAGTGGAGACATCACAGAAACGGAGTGGAGGTTAAGGATATCCATCCCCTGGAAGCAGGAACTTGGGAGCCAGTGGAGGGAGACAGTGGAAGTGGAAGAGACCCCTGTGCCTTTTTGATGCCCGTCTATATTCATTTTCAGGTGAGAGGCTAGAGAGCACATTTAGGATTAGGTCCTCACGTACCAATCATCCCTCATTTTTGAAGATAGAGGATTACTGTCACTTCGGCTACCTCCTTTAGCATTTGATGCACTACATATATATCGATTTATTTTATTGTTATATCACATTTATATCATTTTGGTGCATATTAGCGCAAAATCATCACTTATTTTATGTTACTTGTGGGATTGTGTTCACTATTGGATTTTGCTGCTTTTTTAGGAATTTTTTCTACACACAGCATTTGAGCTGGCACTTAACTTATTCATTTATATTTATATAACTTATATTTTATATATATATTCTTCACATATTTATTTTCTTGGTGCATAAGATCTAGTTTATTTAACAGCGCAAAGGTCACCCCCACTATCAACCAGTAGATCTAGTAACACCTTGTTTCTAGTTGGTGGGTCTACCATCTGACCCATGAAATTGTCCTGCTAGACATTTAGGAACTGGCAGACAAATGTGTGGTTCCCTCCGCCCAGTCTAGGTCTGGATAATTAAAATCCCCCATTATGATAACACTTCCCATCCTTGCTGCTAATCCAAATTGTGATAGGAGGTCTGTCCCCCCCCTCAAGTAGCCTATAGCCTACTCCCAGTATTATTTTCCCCTTAGCTCCATCCCTTTGGAGCTCTACCCATAAGGATTCCACCTCCTCCCTAGCTCCCTTATTGATGTCATCTCTCACATTCACGTGTACATTATTCTTGATATATAGGCATACCCCTCCCTCTTTTTTACCCTCTCTATCCCTGCGATAAAGGGAATACCCTTGAATGGTTGTCAGCCAATCATGAGAGCTGTTAAACCAGGTCCCTGAAATTCCAAAAAAAACGAAATCCTCCTCGTTCAACAGTATCTCTTGTTCACCCATCTTGTCCGCCAGGCTCCTGGCATTGGTGAACATGCCACATAGTTTAGACCGGCCGCATACTGTCCTTTTATTGGGTGTTAGAGATTGAAAATAGGATTTGTTACTATACTTACCTCAGGTTTATGTGTTTTAGTCGAACTACCACTAATTCCCCAATACTACCCTCTGGAATATGTTCATTGCTGACTATCTCAACCTCTAGACCCTCCCCCCATCGCCTAGTTTAAAAAACCCCTCTAACTTTTTGGACATCTTCTCTCCCAGCAGATCTGCACCCTCCTCATTTAGGTGCAGTCTGTCCCTTCTATAGAACTGGTGACCGACTAAGAAGTCAGCCCAGTCCTCCAGGAACCCAAACCCCTCCTTACTACACCAGCTACTCAGCCACTTGTTTACTTGCCTAATCTCCCTCTGCCTTTTTGGTGTTGCTCGATGTACTGGTAGTATTCCTGAGAAAACTACCCTGGAGGTCCTTTTCCTCAAATTAGCTCGTAAGTCACTAAAATCGTTCTTTAGGACACTCCATTTGCCTCTGACTTTGTCATTGGTGCCAACATGCACCATGACAGCCGGGTCTTCCCCAGCCCCTCCCAGTAATCTATCCACCAGATCCGTAATGAGCCAAACCCGAGCGCCCGGTAGACAGCATACAGATTGGCGATTCAGGTCTTTGTGACAGATTGCCTCTGTGCTGGCCCCTGCCAGCACCTGCTGGATATGTTCCCGGCTCTCCTTTAGCATGGAGGGCCTTCTCAGCTCTGACAGTTGCTTCCCTAGATTCAGAACCTGGGCTTCCAGGGAAACAATGTGCTTACATTTTGCACAGAAGTATTCGCCCTCGATCAGATGATCAAGGAACGCATACATGCCCCAAGATGTACACTGAGTCACATCTCGCCACCCACCGAGCATCGTACCTACTCATTTAATGATAATTGGGAGTTATACCCTGTCCAAATTACCTAACAACTAGCTTCCTGACACTAATACACAACAATACTATACACAGGTACTTAACAAGACAACACACTCGCCGACCACGTGCACTCTCCGCCTACATGCACTCGCAGACCATGTGCACTTGCAGCCTACGTGCACTCACAGCCTACATGCACTCTTAGCATATGTGCACTCACAGACCACGTGCACTCGCAGACCACGTGCATTTGCAGCCTACGTGCACTCACAGACCAGGTGCACTCACAATACACAGGTACACAAAATACACAAGTATACACAATACACATGTACTAACGATCCACATACAACTCGAACTCTCAGGTACTCACACTGCACAGGTACTTTTACCCCTGTTATAACCTCCTGTTTTCAACTCTGTTTTTTAACTCACCACTTAGTCCAGTTCCACTTGGTCTAATTTCCAGCAAGCAAAAAAGTGGCAAGCTCAAAGATGAGCAGGCTCAAAATGAGTTCTACAGAAAGTTCTATAGGCCTCAAGCACCTGTGACCAATTTAACCACTCCCCATAATTAGTAGGCAGAAGGAAGGAAATAAAAAAAAAGTCTGTTTAAAAAGTGACAGAGAGGGTGTTAAAAAAGCTGCAAGGAAAAAATAAAAAAAATAAAAAAATAAAAATGCAACACAGCAATCACCAGCAGTCAAAAGCAAACCTTGTTTACACACTCCACTCAAGGTTCTCACTGTTCAGCTTCCAACCAGCAAGTCTAGCCATAGACACATAGGACACATGAATTGCCAGAGGACCTGTATATAGTAGCACTGCACCTTAAAGCCACAATGGGTGAATGCAGTGCATAACCAATATACAGATATGACTAATGAACCACCTCAGCTTGATAGCGTCTCTAACATGAAAGTTCATGTAGTCCATCCAAAGTCATCCAATATGGATAAAGTATTGGTGAGACTCAAATAAGAGTATGCATCGCTGTAGGCTCCTTAAGTCTATAACAATATAAGAAAAGCCAATCCAGGATTGTATCGTTTTCCATCAAAATCTATAAACACAGAGCACTGGAGATATGATGGAGCCAGACCAGCGGAACAAGTGTGGATTTACCTTGCTGCAGAAAGCAGACCATGTGCTGTAGCTGGTGCAGCCAATGTTGTACTTGGGTCCCAAGGGCTGTGGGTACCTTTCTGCACTGCAGATGAACCAGTCTACCAATGCTAGGGGTCAGGATTACTCATGGTTCCGCTGTAACTGCCTTGCGGTTCCAATGTAGATCCCAGTCCAGAAGATCCAGGCTCTGCATGCCTTGACAGATGATGTAAAGGTGGTGATGGTGTGCAATATGCAGTCTGCAGGTGGATGCAATAGTCCCATGGATGAGCAGAAGCCGAGTTGCTGAGATGGCACCCCTTGTGGCTAAGTGCAGCAAACTCCTGGGAGTGGTACAGGAAGTGCAGTGCCCAAAGAAGCATGGTTTGCCAGTTACTGCTGTTAGATGAGCTGATCACCAGAGGGTGACTGGAGTGAGCTGGGTTTACTGTATGGCAGCCATGCCAAGGTGATGACACAGGTATAAGACAGCAGAGTGAACCAGAAATGGAGTCAGAAGCCAGGCCAGAAGTCATACACAGTGGATCAATCTGTGATTGGTTCGGATAGCAGAACTGGAGCAAGTCGAGGTCATACACAGTAGATAGTAGATAGCAGAGTTGTGAGCCGAGCTGAGGTCAATCATGAGGGAACAGGCAGGAGCAGAGTCAGGTTGCAAGCCAGGGGTCAAGCCAGGAGTTCAGGATAAGTGGGTAACAACAAACCAGGTCGGTGGTGGGAAGTCCAAGGATCAGGATACACAGAGCACAGGAGATACGGGAAGCTGAAAATAATCCAGCGGCCTGCATCTACATGCACCTGCTTGCGCCGTCGCGCACCTGCGTGTGCACATGCATGTGAGAATCTGTCTGGCGCAACCATGATGAGTGCTGGCAGCATGGCCAGTTCTTTGGCAATTTCCTTGACAAGCAGCATGTAATGTTCTAGCGGCATCTGATATATCTTGGATGGACCTTAGCTGGGTCAATATTCAGTGCCTCTGGTATGGAGTCCAAAGATGGATAATGGTGTGTGGTGCATCACAGATACATCCTAAGCTATTGGGCTGTGTGCTTTTGTTAATGTGCACAGTGTACCAAAACTCAGCTTTAGTTCCTGAATGCAAAGAGGGCTCAATAAGATGGTGAAAGTGAGAAAAGACACCCTGAAACAGGAAACCTGGTGCAGCAGTCATGGCACCAGTTTAAATAAGAACACATGCAGGATTTTAAAGATTGTCAGGAATAAATAATTAAAGACAACTAAAATGTTAACGTTGTCCTTTAACAATAAAGGATTTCTAAATGAACGGTTTGAAAATCGGCAGGGGCCTCTGAAATTTGAATACCGGTAGTTATTGCAGTTACTTAGGTTGATTTTCTTGAACAATCTGAACAATAAGAATGCTACAACATGATGGAAGGCTGTGTTTAGTCTCTGACCACATGGAAAAGCTTTCGTCTACATTAGAAGAAAATTTGAAGAAAAATAATGGAAAATTCAACTCAAATTAATTAATTTCTAACAGTGTATGTTGATTTCATTTGGGAAATTTTATTCATACCAAAAGCTAACAAAATGTAGAAGTTATTTTGAGTAATATTAGTCAAGTCTCTGTTGGCATTATTGAATGCATTGAAAAGATTTTTTGTATGAATGTGTAAAGAAAAGTTCTGTATATTATTTTATTCTATTTCATATGTATTGCACACGGCACTAATAATGTTTTTATTACATGTTTGCATTCTTTTGAGTCCTGATTAGAATTTGCCTGCCTATGTTATGCCCCTTGTTACCATAAAAGTACAATTGTAATATTAATGTGATACCTACATAAGCATGTGTATAAAAACCTTCCATTCCATCAAATAAAACAGAACAGTTATTTTGAAAGATGCTGAGTGTATCTTTTGTATCTGTTCCCTACTGCAGTAGTTATTATTAATTTGGAACTACTAATCAATATGAGGAGAGGAGTTGCCTATCGATAAAATATCAAGAACAGTTGGCAAGCTTTGCCTAGGAGGGAATTTATAAGTGACCCTGATAATCCGAAACAAGGAATTTCTGATAATCAGCCTGCTGAGCTAAGCCCTTTGCTTACATTTGAGTTATCAGACTTCCTTGATCGGTAAAGCATTTTTTGTGACAAAGGGTACTATTTTACTCCCCTAAATTGAACTTTATTGATTGGTGGTTATATGTTATGTCTGTGCCTCTGTACCGAGTGGGTCTAATGGGAGTGGTTTTATAATTAACTGTCATGTGTGCAGCTGCAGGGCACTAATGAGGAAATCTGCTAGGCATGCATCCCTTTATATGTGCTCCTATTCAAAGTATCTCTCCAAAAATGACATTTTAGTTGCAGGGTATTCCTGAAATCTGACTTATATCCTAAGCAGACTTCCGGGAAAATTGGTGAGCCAATCACACAAGCAGGAAATTATGTTTCTGGGGAGTGGTCAGTACAAACTCTATGTACAGAACTCCAGGTAGCCATATTGCAATGCATTTTCAGAAAATTACAGAGGCTGCAGATTGAAAAGGAAAGGTCATTTTTAATAACATTTAATTAGAATGTGATTAGTGTTACAATTATATGTGCTATTTATTTTTTTTTTTTATTTGATATTTTATTTCCACACAATAGTGTAGTTACCCTTTAAGGTTTTTGACAAACTTATTTAGGTGTTTTATCCCCAATTCCAGATCCTAACAGTTTGGAAGGATCTCATAAACTAAAGCCAGGTGACTTGTGGATTGTTAAGATAGATTTATATATAATGAAATGTTTGGAGACACAATACAGCATCTATTCCATGTACAGTTGACAAAACTTGAAGGAAAAGTCACCTAGATCCACACCAGACACTGCAAAAAAGACTAAATGAAAGTATCTCTATGTTTTTTTTTGTTTTCCTCTTGAAAATCACAGTCTGGGGTACTATTTATTCAAATGCTTTAATTGTAAGAGATATAAATGTGATTTGAAAAGTAGTATAGCCATGTTGAAGTCATATTGTCTTTTACACGTCTTCCATTGTATGTCTGTTTACCTATGCTGATAAATCAGCATGTCCACAATTAAGCTAGAAGGCCATTCTGGCCACAGAAGTGTACAGTCAATTACTCTGTTAATATTTACATTTCAATTATTCGTTTTTCACAATGAAAAGTAATTTTTGTCATGATAAAGCTGCTGCTCTATTATATACTCCACAATGGAGTTTGCCTCTTTGGCTGGGACTACCTCCACTTAACTATGTGGAGGTTCCAGGTTAAAGGTGATAGCAGGTTTAGGTAGTAATCAAAATATTGATCAAAAGAAGGGAGATTCTAAAGGAAATTCTAAGTTCTGCATATTATTGTATTCTATTTTGTATGTATTGCACACTGCACTCACTGTGCACACGGCACTAATAATGTTTTCATTACATGTTTGCATTCTTTCAAGTCCTGATTAGAATTAGCCTGCCTATGTTACGACCCTTGTTACCATACATGTACAATAGTAATAGTAATGTTATACCTATGTTATCATGTGTATAAAATCCTTCCATTGATCAAATAAAAGAGAACAGTTATTTTGTAAAGATGCTGTGTAACTTTTGTGTCTGTTCCCTACTGCAGTAGTTATTATTAATTTGGGTGGCTGTTTCTTCATAGCACATGCGCCAAAGACATCATCGAGTACATATATAGTAAATGTCTCCTAAACTTTGCATGTTTAGGAGATATTTACAGTACCTATAGGTAAGCCTTATTATAGGCTTACTTATAGGTACAAACTATGCATGAGACTTTACTTCCTCTTCAAGTTTTCTGGAGGATGCAGGTTGTCAATGCTTATTAGCACTGTTCTGAGCATTAAACTAATCACAGGAATTCAATCAGAATTTGCAAGGAGTTGGTACCTGAGTTCAGGATCGGTCGATAACATCTCCACACCTGGACTGAATTCTAAAACACAGTCTGTCATATTATTCTCAGTGTGTGTGAAAAGCTCAATATAGACGGGCTCAAAGGGCCACAAAGGCAGCTTCAAAAGCCCATAACCATGTGATATTGAAAGTGATACAGTGTATGATATAGGTATGATCAATTTAAATATTACTTACCTTTAACCTAAGAAAGTAAATTGTTAACAGTTCCAAATTAAAAATGTGACTGCTATGTGAGGCAGGCTAATGAGTCACATAATAAACTTAATATATGCTTTTTTTTTTTTAGTTTTGGATAGAGTGGGGAATTGTTAGAACCCTTGTCAGGTTTTACTGCTATCTGGAGCTCTGTTAGAGATTGAGAGATTTTCCTGTACTTTCTGTCTAGGAGATAACCTTTTCCCAGGTGGAAAATGAGGGAAAATGCACATTACAAGGATTCTAACAATCTTTTTAGCAGACTCATACCTTTTGTTATCCTGAAGAAATAGCTCTTTGTTTGTCTGTGTCCATGTGCTAACTGGATCTGTATAGGAGTGTTTTTTCTATCAATCAGCTGCTGCAGGGCTCTAATGAGGAAATTGGCAAGACCTGCATCCCTTTAGATATGATTTGCCTTTGGGAGTATTTTACCAAAAATGACATTTTTGTTGCAGGGGATGCACAAAATCGGATTTGTATCTTAGTGCAGACTTCTGTGAAAATCAGTAAACAAACCACTCAAGTAAGAAATTACATTTTCAGGGGGCATTCTGTATTGCATAAATGCATTGAATTTTACAGAAAATTACAGCGCTGTAGATTGAAAAGGAAAGGTCATTTTTAATAACATCACTTGAATCGCAATTGTATATACTATATTATTTTTTTTTGTATTTGCTAATATTTTTTTCCCATAAAAGTGGAGTTTCTTCTGTCTATGTTGCTTTTGGAAACTTTCTTTCACTTCATATCTGGAGGAAAGGTTGTCCCTGCAACGTGTACGAGGAAATCTCTCTAATGGAGTTATAGACATCAATAAATGTAGGCAGGGTTCCTTACCTTTTCTTACTCTATCCCAGGGGTCTCCAAACTCTGGCCCTCCAGTTTTTCAGAAACTACAATTCCTTGCTAACTACATTTTTGAATCAATGATAGCAAAAAAGGAAGGCAGAAACCAATTACTGCATAACCATTGGAACATCTGGACTTCCTGGTATAAAAGATGAGTGTATAATTGTACTATATTACTGTCTGATGATACGCTCTTGATCCACTTCTGATACAATCCATCCCCCCCTCCCCCATCCTCTCCTCCCCCCTCCTACCCCCCCCCCCCCTTTTTTTTCTTTTTCTCTACTTTCTATTCTACCCACTTACGGTTATAATAGAAGCACATTAATCTCTGGGAGGGCCTCCTCTACCCATCTCTGATGTATAACTTATGTATCTACTCGACGACATATTGATTGTAACTCTGATAGTGACTATCATACTATGTAACCACTACTATTTCTCTTTTTCAATGTTTAATGTACAATGCTTGTACTCTGTCTATACAAAAATTCTTTGTTTTCAATAAAAACTAATTTGAAAAAAAAAGAAACTACAATTCCCATCATGCCTAGTCATGTCTGTGAATGTCAGAGTTTTACAATGCCTCATGGGACGTGTAGTCTCACAAATTCTGAAGGGCCGTAGTTTGGAGATCCCTGCTCTATCCAATACAATATATAACATTTGACTATAGATACACTATAGATAAGCATTTAAAGATATATGCAACAATTTGAAATTCTTTAAAAATTGAAATTTTTACCTTACCAAGATCAGAACATGTTGGTAACTTGTTGGTAAATGTTATGCAGTTCTAAACTAATGCAAAAAGGGATTTACTAATCTCTAATGGATTATGGTTTTCAGTACCTAAATGGTAGTCTTTTTCCCTGTTTTAAATTTCCATTTTGTCAATTGATAGGTACATTCCAATTTTACCTACGCACATTACCTACTGTGTATTGTATGCTGCATAACTAAATGAATTCACATGCTCCAGGAACTGGTCCAGCTATTATAACACATTTAAGGTGTGAGAGAATGAAACATGATAACCCAAGAGCTCCCACTGAGACATAGATTAGAATGGTCCTGAACACTTATTAAATCCCTAGTTTAGGTTTTAACATTTCATGCAAATACCGTGTACATTGTTCTTTATCCCCAAACAAACCTTTCTGTTCCAGATTTTTCTCATAATCTCTTTAGAGCCAAATTATTTTACAAGCAATGCAATGTTCAATAATATTTAATCACTCCCTAAAGATGTTTAACACCTCATAAAGATGTCATGAAGCCCTTTTAATTTCCTGGCACAATTCTGCCCATCTAGTCTCATAATAACAATAAGCCTAAATAATAATTGTACTTGATTTAATGCCAGAATTCTCACCAACCACTTCCTATATTTAGCATGTACTGTAAATTCAAATGATCACAACAATAAATTGCAGTTTTGCTAAAGCTCCTACACAATGGGTTTTTCATTTACATATTTTCATTTTAACTTCTCGTTTATGTTCATTCTCTCTGATTCAGTGTGAAACATTTATGCGCTATTATTTATACTTTTACTTTGCAAGATTGTTAAAGAAGAGAAAAAATGCCTTGAGGTCTGCTGTTTCTCTCTTGCTGCTACCATTACAAGAGTTAGAGCCCTGAAATACTTATGTTTGCTGCAGCACCTTGCCTTTTCTGAAACTTCCACCTTATCACTGTAACCAATTACAGATTTATAAGGAAAAGAGGTACTTACTGGCTGACTCTGCATTAGCAGCCAATTGGTGCTATTACTTCACACAGTACCCACCCTTGATTGAGGTAAATAAGTTGACTTGCCAGAGAGAACAGATATAATTTATACTTATTTATGTTATGGAAAGAGTAAGGGGGAGCAATACACCTTAAGACCTTTCAAGACATCTTTCTTTCAAAGTAGTTTTTATTGATTTTAGAAAAATACACAATACAAAAAGTTTTGAAAAATAGTTTAAGGCATATTGCTTCATCCAAAAGAAGATCTGGTCCAATTGAGCATTTACAATGTAAGTATAGTACCAAGGGAGTCATATATAACAAAATCAGTTAGACAATTGGATAAGTGCGATAACATAGTCCAAAAAAGCTTATATAAATCAACAATGAGACAGACATCAACATTTCAATGGTAACTGTCACTGCAAGAAATAGGACTAACATGTGGTCCAGATGGTGTACAACGTACCCGTTATGTTTACAGTTACAGCCCATAGCTTGAGGGGATGAAACAGCCCCAGTGAGGACAAACTCCAACTCAGCCCTTCTTAAAATCCCTCCAAAGATCCCAGCATTTATGAAATACAGCAGGCATTCATATTCACAATCTCATCTAAATGATTTGAGACTTCCCTCAAGCTAGGCGGTGAAGGTGATTTCCAGTTTCTAAAAAGTATTACCCTAGCAGCAAAGTATATGCATAGTCATAGGTCCCAGGATCAGTGGGAAGTTGTCCATATTTAAACCTAAATTGGACTGTTCCAAAGTAATGTTATGAGCAAAAGTTGTAACTTTAAAAATAAAGTATGATACCTTCTTCCAATATTTACGGAGATGGATACATGACCAAACCATGTGAATAAGGGTGTCTACCTGGCCACACCCTCTCCAGTAGAGATTCTCCCCCCAACAAATATGGTGTCCTATACCACCTAAGGTGAATCTTTAAGGCTATTCCCCAATGAGCAGAACATTTTGTAAATACGTAATTGTTTTTAATGGCTTTTTGTCACTGATGTACTGTATGGGAAATCTGTTCTGCTCCCCACGTCTGGATAGGGGAAAATTTGGATAAAGCCGTTTTAGAATGAAGTGAATTGTAAAACAGGGAAATCTCTTTAAATTTTAGATTTTGAGCTATTCAAAAGGCTCAAATAGAATCAAACAGTTTTGGTTAAGGTAAGTACAGTTACAGAATACTGCGAGAAGTAAAATGCCAATTTGGCATATATTAGGAAATCTGATGGTGATAAGGAGAACTTCTGCATTAATCTCTCAAATGTGATCAGTTTCCTCTCCTCAAGAGTATCAGATATGAATAAAATAACATTTTCTTTCTATTACATGAAGGATGTATCAGGTATAAGAAATGAAAGAGCTTCCAATGGAATAGTTATTGTGACCTGTCTACCCCCCTTATCTCCCAGCTTTTAAGGACTGCTGTTATGATTGTGTGAGTGCCTAGGCACTGTTTAGGGCAATTTTTAGGGATGAAGTTACCAATTAGGATCAAGGAACTAAATTCCAATGATTGTTCTATATTGCTCAAGTGCTTTCTCTATGAAATAGGGAACCAGAACTTAACCTGGTCTAACAACATATAATATTCTTAAAGATCAGGCAGGCCAAACCCTCCTATCATTCTGTGTTTTATCATAATAGGATACAAGCATCTGGCTCTGTTGTCAGACCTTATGAATTTGGAAACGGTTTGCTTCATATTGCAAATAAATCCAGGAGGAATAGCAATTGGCAAAGTTCTAAAATAGTAAATTTTTGGTAAAATCATAATCTTAAATACCACAATTTTGCCAGACTATGAAAGGTATTTTTATTTTTTTAGTTTGTCTAGTTCCTACTGCACATTTACAATAAGAGGTTCAAAGTTAATCGTATATAAATTAGAAAATGGGGTAGTTAGTGTAATTTCCAAATATTGCAAACAATCCTTTGTATACGGGTATGGAAGCATATATTTCAAAGTAGATTGTGTGTTGGGATCTATACTTATGCACAAGATACTTTAGTTTGGTTTTGTTGATTTTATAATATGATATCTCATTAAAAGACAAACTGTCGTAGCGCATGCGATGGCCGCTGTCATCTGAAGCTCCGCTCCACCACAGCCCGCCGCTGCCCACCGGAGCTAACAGAGGGCTCGAATATCGCACATTTTGAGCCATCCATACAGGGGAACACCCCAGGAACCCAGTGCTATACCTACTGCGGCCCAGGAGGGCTCCGTCGGGCCATATACCGGCCGTTCCCGGCCCCCTCAGATGATCCAAAATGGATGAAGCCCCGCTCCTCCACAGCCTGCCACTGCCCACCGGAGCTACCAGAGAGCTCAAATACCCCACTCTTTGTGCCATCTGTATAGGGGGACACCACAGGGACCCAGCACTTGCCTATAGCGTTGCCCAGGAGGGCTCCAGGAAGCCAGATGATGGCCGTTCCCGGCCCCCTCGGTTATGCTAAGATGGCGTCGGCCACACGAGGCCCGCAGGCCTCTGAGGAGATTGTGCAATCCATTGCTGACCAGGACCAGGATGGGCATCTGTATTCAGGTACTGAATCCCCCCCCTGCAGGCAGTCAGTTCTCCCTCCTCTACAGAATCCCTACTAGGGGGATTATGCCCAGGCTACCCCACAACCCCACTGATGGATCCTCACACAGGCATGTTGCTTACAGTCAGTGAAGCACAGGAGGACATACCTACCCCCACTGACTTCCCATCTATGATGGCAGCTTTTTCCCAAATGTTATCTAAAAGTCTGGCCCTAAACGCTGCTCAAATCACTACATCTATACAAGCATCTTTACATGCTGACCTGCAGCAAATAGGGCTGAGGATAGACACCATAGAACAGAAGTCTGACCAAGCAGTGGCTCAGATTAACCAGAACTCTGCCACACTGCAAGAAGTACAAGATCAATTGGAAACGGCATTCGCCAAAATCGACGACCTCGAGAATAGGTCGAGACGATATAACTTTTGGTTAAGGGGGCTCCCGGAATCTGAAAAGGACGTGCATAAAGCGGTTAAATCCTTGATTAAAGGCCTTATCCCTGACATCCCTGATCACCGTTTGGAGCTTGACAGAGCACACAGAGCGCTGCAGGCCCCCCGCTCTGACGGACTGCCCCGAGATATTATTGTCAAACCACATCATTACTCAGTCAAAGAAGAAGTTATGAGGAAAGCACAATACTCAGATAATCTCACTTTACTCGGGCACAAGATTCAGATCTTCGCTGACCTTTCGCCTTACACGGTACAAAAGAGGCGATCTTTCAAACCGTTGCTGCAGGTGTTACTAGATAAAGAAATAGCATACAGATGGTTGTACCACCTTGAGCAATCTCCTTCCTTCTCCATGTGTTCTTCACTGAATTTTCCCCCCGGGGCATTATTTGGGGCGAAGGACTGGTTAGGACTCTCTCTTCTTCCCCTCTTCCTTGTAGAGGGAGGATTTGGGGGGTCCACCTTCCCCTGCAGTAAAAACTGCCTTTGTTCATGGTTCAGCCCCAACTCATACTGACTTTTTTTTTTTATATATATATTTTCAGAGCGCTGCCTGCTTCCATGTTTTATGCATTGTGTCCTGGTCCCCTCTCCACTGAGGGCATGTTATGCTTTTTTTGGCAGTACATGTCCTCCGTCTCTGGGGCCTAGGCGACTCTAGACTAGTTACTAGACTTTTCTGCCATTAGACTTTCTATACACGGGTGTTTTTTTTTTTTTTTTTTTTTAATTACTCATGTAGTAGCCTGCCTGGTCATAGGGCATTTTTCTAGTTCTAGGTTGTAACTATGTTTTACCAAGTTTATTGTATTTCTTTGGATAGACTTCAATCTACCCGGGTTTAGGTACACTCAGGGTCACTCTGGGGGACTCGCCGGGATATAGGAGCTAACTGTATGTTCTAGTTATTCCTTTTTTACTTCTTTTTATATATATTTTTTATTCTTTGGAGTCTGGCTCGCTCACAGGCTCCTACACCTGTGGGGGGGGCTGCTGGACGGGCCAGACCAAAGCGAGTCGCACGGTGTGACTTTGACACATGAGGTATTTTCTAGGTGGTGATGGGGCTCACTCCCCCTGGGAGCGCTCTGGCAATTGTTCATAAAGGGACTTCTTGGACCCCTAAGACACTACTGAGTTGAGGTGGGAGGGCTGTGGTGGACCCAGTGCGCCTCAATTGGATCAGGAGCCCATTTGGCATACCTGAATCCTCCTCCGGATTTTCCTTGCTAGGAAAATCCGGTACCGAAGGGTTTAGAGTGGGTTTGGAGAATCCAAACCGACCTGGGGTTGGGAAGGGGTCGGGGGACCCCTCTGTTTTATTTTGCTTTGAGTCTAATGTTGTAATGTCACATCAGCTTGTTACTAATTTTATTGTTTTTCATACTTCTCTCCTTTTCATCTCTTTTCTCTCCCTTTTCCGGGGTGCCTTAAGCGGAGTTTGTGGTTCTCACAGTCTCCTCCAGTCGTCGCTCCCAGGTTCCAGGTACTTCTCTATGTGCTCCAGGGGCTATACTCGGTCTCCTCTCCTACGCTGGCAGGGTAAGTCACGAAATGTTTGTATAGACCACTCCCTTCTGATCTATGCCTGATACACCTACCTTGTCAACTACCCTGAAAATCGTCTCTCACAACACGCAGGGTCTCAACTCCCCGATCAAGCGTAGGAAAATCTTCCAATTTTATCACTCATTGCATGCTGACGTCCTCCTGCTTCAGGAGACACACTTCCCCTCTACATTTAGACCCACTTTTGTGCATCAACGCTTTACACAATTTTTTTCAGCATCGGCTGAGAACAAAACTAAAGGGGTTGCGATTTGTTTTGCACATAAACCTCTCCCACATGGACACTATAGTCGATCCCCAGGGACGCTATATTCTAGTCTCCGGCTTTATAGATGGGGAACTCTATACCTTTTGTGTCCTATTATGCACCGAATAAGGGTCAAAAATCCTTCTTAGAATCCCTGCTTAATAAACTATATACGCATCTTAAGGGGACGGTTTTCTTGGGTGGGGACAAGAATATGGCCTTCGACTTCTCTTTGGACAAGTTGGCTGACTGAAAGTCCAAACCCAAACGCCCTACTAAGCAGAGTGTTAAAATTGCTAAAATGCTCAATGAGGCGGACCTGATCGATATCTGGAGGGAGACCAACCCACATGTTAGAGACTACACACATTTCTCAGTTCCCCACAACTCCTTTGCCAAGATAGACCACATCTTCACCCGTGCCACTACACTCCCTCTCATTAAGTACTCCAAGATCATTGACACGTCTCTTTTGGACCACTCCATTGTATCCCTATTGACATGTAGACCAGCGGGAACTGACAGCCTTCCACGTTGGCGTTTACGGGAAACCCTATTGAGCGACCCTATACAATGTACGTTACTGGAAATGCTATACAAGAATACTTTACTTTAAACTCGACAGAAGGGATATCTCCTGCTACCATCTGGGCAGCTCACAAAACTGTTATCAGGGGTAAACTGATTCAATTATCCTCTAAACTCAGGGCAGAACATAGGGCTGACACAGTGAAACTTATTCGGTATTTTATCTAAGGAGCACAAACGTAACCCCAATGCTAAGTCGCTAGCAAAATTAGATACGGCACGGGCCCACCTAAACATGTCATTGACTACTTCGGCTGCCCAACACCTTAAATGGACTGGGGCCAAATTTTACGCGCAGAAGGATAGGATAGGATCCAGACTGGCGGCTAAACTTTCCCCTAAACTACGCACGCAGGCCTTCCCCAAACTAAAAGTGATCTCCGGGGAACTGTCACAGAATCCGAGCAAGATAATGGACACCTTCAAACATTTTTATGCAGATCTTTACAAACGTAGTCCCAGTACCTCCACAGCTCTGAGGGATAATTTCCTCAATAACCTCCCTTTGCCCTCCCTGGAAAAAGATCATGCTGAACTCCTGGAGAGCCCGTTCACCCACGAGGAAGTCCTGGACACTATTAAACGCCTTAAGCTGGGCTCCTCACCGGGTCCGGATGGCCTCTCCACGGGTTATTATAAGAAATTTGGACACTGCCTAGTACCCCATTTAGCTAGATTGTTCAACTCTCTCAGGGATGGAGCCACTCTGAATCCGGACTTGAACTCGGCTTACATTTCAGTCATACCGAAACCAGATAAGTATACTAGTGAGGTAGGCAATTACCGCCCTATATCTCTTATTAACAATGATATCAAAATAATGACTAAGATTCTGGCCAACAGACTCTCCAGCGTCATATGTTCACAAGGATCAGGTAGGCTTCATCCCTGGGAGACAAGGCCCGGACCAGATCAGGCGAGCAATTGACCTTATATCGCTGCTCAATTCTCAATGGGATGGGGGTCCCGCACAAAAGGGTTTTATACTTTCAATTGACTTACACAAGGCATTCGATTCAATAGATTGGGCATACCTGTCTGAAATCCTACGGCGCTGGGGATGTGGCAAATATTTTCTTAATCTTATTGATTCCCTTTATTCCGCTCCTTCGGCGCAGGTGCGCCTATTGGGCAGATATTCAGAGTCCTTCCCTATAGGCAGGAGGACCAGACAGGGGTGCCCTCTATCGCCGCTTTTATTCGCGATAGCAATAGAAAGAAACTTTAGCCATTGCACTGAGAACAAACCCAGACGTTAAAGGGGTTAATTGTGGCCCCCTGGAGCACAAATGTGCACTATATACAGACGACCTTCTCCTCTTTGTCACTTCCCCCCTGACTTCAATACCAGTGATCCTTCGGACTTTTCGTGAATTCAGTGGGATCTCAGGTCTACGGGTTAACATGAATAAATCACTGGCCTTGAACATAACTCTCCCTCCGGATCTTCTCAAACAGCTCACGGACAATTTCTCTTTTGCTTGGGCACCTCACCAGATTCCATACTTGGGTATCAAGCTTACCTCAAATATTGACGGTCTATTCCAAGCAAATTATCCCCCCATGGTACAGAAATGTAAACAGGATATGGAGAGGTGGTCTAGATGTGCTCTATCCTGGCTGGGCAGAATTCATGCGGTCAAAATGACACTGCTACCAAAGCTCCTGCATATTTTCCGCTCACTACCAATCCCGATACCCAAACGCTTTCTTACGAAACTGCAGTCAGGCATATTACGTTTTATTTGGGGTAATAAAGGTTACAGGTGTCCTTCTATTACACTCTATAGATTAAAGACGCAGGGGGGATTGGGACTACCCAATCTGTGGGGGTATTATCAGGCAGCTAGACTAGCACAAATATCCTTAGCCTACTCGTGTCATGACAAACCAGATTGGCTTGCTATGGAACGACATTCTGTCCCATTGAACACGATAGATTTCCTTTTAGGCTGCACGCCGAAAGACAGACCGGCCATAATGGCACCCACTCTCTCTCACTCTATAGCACTTAGCTCCAAACTTTTCTCCCTTAGATCCCTAATTTCTCCACTGAGACCCCTAACACACATATTTCACAATCCTGACTTTCCCCCTGGGATGAACATTGAAGCATTTAAATGGTGTCCGATCGTATTGGACACTTTTTTCCCCTGCAGGACCCCTCTCACTGACACACTATAAGAAGAAATTGGATTTACCTGACTCAGAACTTTTTAGACATGCACAAATCTCCCACTTTATACACTCCATCTGGAACACCAAACCCCTACCCCCCGATATTACTACTTTTGAGCACTGGTGTATCAATACGGAGGATCAGAAGGGAGGAATCTCGTTGATTTACGACGGCACTTATGACTAAACAGTCCAAACCCTCTTATGCCCGAGCCTGGGAGCACGACATGGACGAGTCTTGGGATGCTACGATGTGGTTTCGCGCCTCGATGAGAGCATTTAAAGGTATTCTTAACATCTCCCTTATGGAAGCAGGTCTAAAAGTTCTAACGATGGTACTATGTCCCTTCCAGGCTAGCGACTCTATTCCCAGGCACATCACCGGTATGTTTCCGAGGTTGCGGATTGGAGGGCTCGATGATCCATATTTGGTGGACTTGTCCCCGCATACGATTATTTTGGCACAAAGTTTTCCGCACTATTAGCTCACTGATGGGCACTACTGTTGTACCACACCCTCGGTGGGCACTATTTAATTTTCATATCCCGAAGCTATCCAAAACCTCCCAGATGTTGTCATTGTTCTTATTCTTAGGTGCTAAAATTACTATCGCCAAGGCCTGAAAGACACATATCATCTCTTTTCGGATGTTTAAAAGAAAGGTTACATGGGTCATGGTACAAGAACAAATTGTTGCAAAACTCAATGACAAAACTGAGCAATTCAGGGACATTTGGGAACCTTGGGCGACCCTTTGTAATATCTCCCTCATTCCTGGCATACCCCCGGGAGCTATGAACTCCCGAAGCTCTAATAGATGAGTTTGGCATTACTTTCCTTCCTTCTTTCCTGTCCCCTCACACATTTTTCTCTCCCCCTTTTATTTGTTTTGTCGCCTCTCTTGGCGAGTGCATTTGCCTTCATACTATCTTATGGATTGGACTCTTGGCACTTTATCTGAATCTGTAGCTTTATGGTGACTATTACACCACCACTTCTGCTCTGGCACTGACCCAGGGTTCATTTTGCATGGGATAGCTCTGTGTCCTCGACTCCTGGGCTGCAGCAGGATCCCAATTGGGGCTCCTGGGAGCACGAGGTTCTCAGGGTTCTTCTAGCCCTGGCTCACTGTCACGGAAGGCTGGGGTACAATGGACCTTTTCATATTGGTCTGCAGGGATGGATACCTGTTGATTGAGATGACATCCACGGTTACTTTGAGAAGCTGCTGTGATGCTTTTATTTGTCTGTTCAATGGCTCACCTGTATAATTTTTTATTGTTGTATACGTTACACTTGTTCTCTCTTTGTTATGTATATGATAAACCATAATAAAAAAATTTCAAACTAAAAGACAAACTGTCAGAGAAGACATGCCAATAGGTGAGATAAAGTGTCCACGTGTATACATATGCGCATTTGCAGACCGTCAACTGGCCAGGCAGATGTGCATGAACGTAGGAATATGGGAAATGCACATGCAAATGCGTGAGCACATGCATGCTAGCACATCCAGTCATGCCTGTCACTAATGCTGGCTAGGGATGAGCTCGGTGTTAGATTCGAACCCATGTTCGAATCGAACATCGGGGGTTCGCACGCTTGGCGAGCCCAGAACTATTTGGGCCGCTCGCATCAAATTCGTGTGATGCGAGCGGCCCGCAATGCACTGCGCCAGTTGCAGTGCATGGCTGGCTGATGATTGGCCAAGCATGCACTGTGACCCACATGCTTGGCCAATCAAAGAGCCAGTGGCGAGGAGAGCAATAATTGGCCACAGGCAGGATGTCTGTGGCCAATTATAGCTCAGGGGGTTTAGTACACGCCCCACAGTATAAAAGGCCGCCGCGGCGGCGGCCTCGCATATTGTGTTGTGTTCCAGCGTCAGTGTTATGTACTGCTGACATTATGTGCTATGATTCTGGGGATTTGTGTGTGCGTGCTGTTAGTACAGCATTGCAGTATCACATCTGGGGGGTATCTATAGTATGCCTGTGAAGGGGCGCATGTTTCCTGTGCTTAGAACTGTCCCTGCAAAAAGTGTAATTTTTGCAGGAAAAAAAGCTATTTAAAATCACTCGCGGCTAATGAATTGCTGGCTCCCGTAACACAGAGAACAGTCATTCATTGAAAGCCATTCATAAAAAAAAGTCATTGATAAAAAATTTTACATTTTTTTTTAAAAAAAAGCGTGGGGGTCCCCCCAAATTCAATAACCAGGCCCTTCAGGTCTGCTATGGATATTAAGGGGGACCCCAGCCAAAAAAAAATGGCGTGGGGACCCCCTCAAAATCCATACCAGACCCTTATCCGAGCACGCAACCTGGCAGGCCGCAGAAAAAGAGGGGGGGATGAGAGCGCCCCCCCCTCCCTCCTGAACCGTACCAGGCCACATGCCCTCAACATTGGGAGGGTGCTTTGGGGGTCTGAGACCCCCAAAGCACCTTGTCCCCATGTTGATGAGGACAAGGGCCTCTTCCCCACAACCCTGGCCATTTGTTGGGGGGGGGCTTATCGGAATCTTGAAGCCCCCTTTAACAAGGGGATCCCCAGATCCCGCCCCCCCCCCTATGTGAAATGGTTTTGTACCCCTACCATTTCACCAAAAAAGTGTCAAAAAATGGTAAAAATGACAGGAGACGGTTTTTGACAACTCCTTTATTAAAATCTTCTTTCTTCTGGTCTCCTTCTTCCTCTCTTCATCCTTCGGTTTCTTCATCTTTTCCTTCCGGAATCTTCTTCCATCTTCTTCTTCCATCATCTTCTTCCTCCGATCCGCTCCTTCTTGCTCTGGTCTTCTCGTCCAGCATCTTCTTCCATGGCGTCGGCGTCTCTTCTGGGCCGCTCCGCGCCATGGGAGGCTCCCGCTGTGTGAGGCTTTGCTGCGTCTGACAGGTCTTTTATAATGGAGGGCGGGGCCACCTGGTAACCCCGCCCCCTCCGATGCACGGGGACGTCATGGGAAATTCCCTATGGCTTTCCCCATGACGTCAGAGGGGGTCGGGGTCACCAGGTGGCCCCGCCCTCCATTATAAAAGACCTGTCAGACGCAGCAAAGCCTCACACAGCGGGAGCCTCCCATGGCGCGGAGCGGCCCAGAAGAGACACCGACGCCATGGAAGAAGATGCCGGACGAGAAGACCAGAGCAAGAAGAAGCGGATCGGAGGAAGAAGATGATGGAAGAAGAAGATGGAAGAAGATGCCGGAAGGAGAAGATTAAGAAACCAAAGGATGAAGAGAGGAAGAAGGAAGACCAGAAGAAAGAAGATTTTAATAAAGGAATTGTCAAAGACTGTCATTTTTTAAATTTTTGTCACTTTTTTGGTGAAATGGTAGGGGTACTTACCATTTCACACAGGGGGGGGCAGGATCTGGGGGTCCCCTTGTTAAAGGGGGCTTCCAGATTCAGATAATCCCCCCGCCCGCAGACCCCTACAACCAATGGCCAGGGTTGTGGGGAAGAGGCCCATGTCCTCATTAACATGGGGACAAGGTGCTTTGGGGGTCTCAGACCCCCAAAGCACCCTCCCAATGTTGAGGGCATGTGGCCTGGTATGGTTCATGAGGGAGGGGGGCCGCTCTTGTCCCCCCCTCTTTTCCTGCGGCCTGCCAGGTTGCGCGCTCGGACAAGGGTCTGGTATGGATTTTGAGGGGGACCCCACGCCATTTTTTTTTTTTTTTTGGCTGGGGTCCCCCTTAATATCCATAGCAGAACTGAAGGGCCCGGTTATTGAATTTGGGGGGACCCCCACGCTTTATTTATTTTTATTTTTTTTATTTTATTTTTTTTTTATCAATGACTTTTTTTTTGGCTTTCAATGAATGACTGTTCTCTGTGTTACGGGAGCCATCAATTCATTAGCCGCGAGAGATTTTAAATAGCTTTTTTTTCCTGAAAAAATTACACTTTTTGCAGGGACAGTTCTAAGCACAGGAAACATGCGCCCCTTCACAGGCATACTATAGACACCGCCCAGGTACGAAATTTAAAGGAATATTACACTTTTATTGTTTCACTTTAAGCGTTATTAAAATCACTGCTCCTGAAAAAAAGGCAGTTTTTAAAAAAAAAATTGCATTGATACATGTCCCCTGGGGCAGGACCCAGGTCCCCAAACACTTTTTATGACAATAACATGCATATTAGCCTTTAAAATTAGCACTTTTGATTTTGAACGTTCGCATCCATTGTAACTAATAGGGTTCTTATGCTCGCACGGACTTTAGGTCCGTTCGCGGGTTCTGGTGCGAGCCGAACCCGGGGGTGTTCGGCTCATCCCTAATTCTGGCACGACTGTCACTAATGCTGGTGCCAAACAGACTATTCAAACAGGCTACAGTATTGGCTCATTGCTTTTTGGTCTAAAGTTTTTGTGTGTTTGTTTCCTGATTTTTGTGTTTGACCTCTGATCCTAACTCGACTTGCTACTGATCTGCGTTTGTCTGCTACCTGCCCTGACCTTGGCTTGTCTCTTCTTCTGCCTTCTATTTTTGCCTGATCTACCTCCCATTGCTGACTTGGCTCGTGAACTGACTATCCTGCTGTCTGCCGTCTATGCCTGATCTTCCCCCAACTGTTATCAATCCAGCTCGTCTGACCCTGCATTCTGCTCATCCAGCCCGCAACCGCTCTTTAGTCCAGCAAGCTCACATTCAGTACCACCAGATAGCCACAGGACAGAGGATCACTTTCACCGGCCCGTGAGATCCACATCATTCGGGAACATGCGGATGAAGTTGTATATTGCCATAAACGCTGGAATATATCTGCTCTTGTGTGAGTGTTCTTAATTCACTTATAATAAACTTATTGTAAAACACGTTTCTAAGTGCAAACACGTTGCACTTAGAGGGTGCCGTCCTTCTTTCTTTTGGTTAAGTTCTCATTTGCCTCCATTCGCAGGTTCTGGTGCGAACAGAACAGGGGGGTGTTGGGCTCATCCCTACTGGCAATATATCCCGTTCTCTAGCAATGCATGTCTACCTTAGTAGTATACAATCCCCCAGAAATATATCCACCCATACAATTTTACCACATCAGTATGGCTCTAAAAATAAAATATCCCCAATGCAATGCAATGCAGATCTGCTATAGCAATCTATCTATCTATCTATCTATCTATCTATCTATCTATCTATCTATCTATATATATATCTATATCTATATCTATATATCCTCATGAATATCTATGCATTGCATTTGTATATCACAGACTGTTAAAGCAGCAACACTTTTATTCTGCAGTCATGTGACCAGCTTACCAATTTAATTGTAAAACTCATGCTGAATTATTTCCACATATCTCCCACCACAACAGTTCTCTTCCTTATAATGTGGAATAATCTTCACACCTTCAAATACTTGTAACTACAGCTCCCCTTAGCAATAGAAAGCAAGTCTTTAAAAAATCTGTTAACAACAAACACAACATTGAAGACCCTCTGCCATGGATAATCCAGCAAAGTCAACATTTCCTTATTCTAGATCCAAACACACCTTGAAAATTTCACAAGGAATGGCAAATCCTTCTTGCGTCCATAATCCTTGTTCAACATGAATTGCTTTTTAATGCATGTATATTATTGTACAACAAAGCCCTGACAGGAAAACTGGCTCCCCCATGGACTACTTCATGTTTGCATAAGCCTCCTTTGGAAAACCAAGAGAGACAAGTAGTCCTCTGAGGGTTCAACGGCATCTATCCCAATAACAACATGCAATGCTTAAAGTGGATGTAAACCCCCAAAAAAACATAATTTTTTTTGATGTCATAATGTAGAGAATATGATTTCCTTTCATTTGATGTGCCTCTCTCAGGCTAGTGCATGAGATATGTAAATCACCTGTCACTCACAGCAAGGGGGCATTTTTGACAAAGTTTTCAGCACTTTGTCAAGATATTTCTAACTGAACAATAAAAGAGGATTTCTCAGGGCTGGAGTAAATCTGTGTGGCAAGGAAAGGAAATCTTATTCTATACATTATGACATTTGCGTTTACATCCACTTTAAGATATTCCACACAATTGAGATTACACATGTGCAAAATAGAACAATTTGTTTAGTTTTATTTTGTTTCTGTTCGTTTCCGTTGATTCGTAACGATTCGTAATTTTCGTAAGTCGTCGGTGTTCGTATTTGGACTCGTTCGTTATTTTTTCGTTGATTCGTATTTCTGTTAGTCTAATTTTCGTTTATTCGAAATTCGTATTTTCGTTATATTTCTTATTCGGGCGCATTTGTATTTTCGGAAGAGCTATATTTTCGTTGATTTGAAAAGATTCGTATTTCCGTTAATCTAATTTTTGTTGATTCGAAATTCGTATTTTCGTAGATTTAATTACATTCGTACTTTCGTGAGATTGATTTATTCGTACTTTCGTAGATTTAATTACATTCGTACTTTCGTGAGATTGATTTATTCGTACTTTCGTAACATTGTTTTCGTAGATACGTAATCGGAGCATAATTCATAATTTTACGTAATGTGTATGCTATTTATATGTTTAAGAAACAAAGAATTTCTCTCTCACAAGTCAGAACTAGGGTTGAGCGAACCCGAACTGTAAAGGACTTTATAACGGAGGGCGGGGCCACCTGGTAACCCCGCCCCCCTCTGACGCATGGGAACGTCATGGGGACTTCCCTATGGCTTTCCCCGTGACGTGGGGAAAGCCATAGGGAACTCCCCATGACGTCCCCATGCGTCAGAGGGGGGCGGGGTTACCAGGTGGCCCCGCCCTCCGTTATAAAAGAACTGTCAGCCCAAGCGAAGCCTCACACACCGGGAGCCTCCCATTGCGAGGAGTGGCCCAAGAAGAGACCGACGCCCTGGAATAAGATACCGGAGAGAAGCTTCAGAGACCGACGCCATGGAAGAAGATACCGAAGAGAAGCCTCACCCAGTGGGAGCCTCCCATTGTGCGGAGCGGCCCAGAAGAGACACCGATGCTGGACGAGAAGGCCAAGAAGAAGCGGATCGGAGGAAGAAGAAGATGGAAGAAGAAGATGCCGGAAGGAGAAGATGAAGAAAGGAAGACCAGAAGAAAGAAGAAAGAAGATTTTAATAAAGGAATTGTCAAAGACCGTCTCCTGTCATTTTTACAATTTTTGACACTTTTTTGGTGAAATGGTAGGGGTACTTTTGTACCCCCTTACCATTTCACACAGGGGGGGGGGCGGGATCTGGGGGTCCCCTTGTTAAAGGGGGCTTCCAGATTCCGATAAGCCCCCCGCCCGCAGACCCCCACAACCACCGGGCACGGTTGTGGGGATGAGGCCCTTGTCCTCATCAACATGGGGACAAGAGGCTTTGGGGGTCTAGCCAAAGCATCCTCCCAATGTTGAGGGCATGTGGCCTGGTACGGTTCACACGGGAGGGGGGTCCCCCCTCTTTTCCTGCGGCCTGCCAGGTTGCGTGTTCGGATAAGGGTCTGGTATGGATTTTGAGGGGGACCTCACGCCATTTTTTTTGGCTGGGTTTCCCCTTAAAATCCATCCCAGACCTCAAGGGTCTGGTATGGATTTTGAGGGGGACCCTACGCCATTTTTTTTTTGGCTGGGATCCCCCTTAATATCCATCCCAGACCTGAAGGGCCTGGTTATTGAATTTGGGGGACCCCTACGCTTTTATTTATTTTTTTTAATTTTTTTTTTTATCAATGACTTTTTTTTATGAATGACTTTCAATGAATGACTGTTCTCTGTATTACAGGAGCCGACAATTAACATTAGCCGCGAGTGATTTTAAATAGCTTTCTTTTCTGCAAAAAATGACACTTTTTGCAGAGACAGTTCTAAACACTGGAAACATGCGCCCCTTTACATGCATACTATAGACACCCCCCAGGTACGAAATTTAAAGGAATATTACACATTTATTGTTTCAATTTAATCATTATTAAAATCACTGCTCCCGAAAAAACGGCCGTTTTTAAAAGTTTTTTTTTGCATTGATACATGTCCCCTGGGGCAGGACCCAGGTCCTCAAACACTTTTTATGACTAACTTTTTAAAAATAAATTACTTCAATGACTGTTCTCTGTATTAAGGGGGACGGGAGCCGACACATTATTATAGCCGTTCGGGTCCCCATTGACTTCAATGGGGTTCGGTGTTTGGGGTCAAGTTCGGTCCCGAACCCGAACTTTTTTCTGAAGTTCGGCCGAACCCGAACATCCAGGTGTCCGCTCAACTCTAGTCAGAACTTAACTCACAAATCCACCAAAACAGTGCCTCCGACCCAACCACACCCTATCTGGACTCTGGATGGAATATTTCAGAATCAGAACTAACTTTCGTTCTTTCGAATTCTCGATCAGCAGAATTTTCGTTATTTCATATTTTCGTTGTTTTGATTTCCTTTTTTCCGAATATTCGTAATTTCGATTTTTCGTTCATTTTGATTTTCGTTATTTTTGAATCTTTGTTTGGTATTTTCGTTGTTTCTGTTTTCGTTTTTCGGATTTTCATTCTTTCGTAGTTTCATTGTTTCTAATTTAATTATTTCGTATTTTCATTGTTTTTCATATTCGTTCTTTTTGATAGTTCGTTTTTCGTTAGAGTTTTTAGTAAACCATTCGTTCATTCGTACGATTACGAATGAACGAATATAACAAATTTGATCGGAAAACAATTTTGTAACTAAACGAATTGCACATGTCTAATTGAGATAGACTGGTGCTTACTACCCTCTATCTCTGTCTCAGACTAACCACTTCAATACTGGGCACTTTCCCTCCTTCCTGCCAAAGCCAATTTTCAGCTTTCAGTGCTGGCGCTGTTTAAATGACAATTGTGTGGTCATGCTACACTGTACCCAAACAACATTTTTATAATTTTCTTCCCACAAATAGATCTTTCTTTTGGTGGTATTTGATCACCTCTGTGTTTTTTATTTTTTGCTAAACAAATGAAAACATTTGAAAAAAAAATGTTTTTTATTTGTATTTGTTATAACATTTTGTAAAAAAGTATGATTTCTCCTTCACTGATGGGCACTAAAGAGGCTGCACTGCTGGGCACTGATAAGGTGGCACTGATGAGTATGGATGAGGTGGCACTGATGGGCATGGATGGGCACTGGTAGGTGGCACTGATGGACACTGATTTGCATCACTGATTAGGAGGCACTGGCAGGTTTTATGTGTGGGCACACATTGGCCACCAGGGATGCCATACCTGGTGGTCATCAGTGGTGGCCATCCCTGGTTGTCCTGGTGGCATCCCTGGTGGTCCTGTGTGGGCATTCAAGGGGGGGCTGTGCTGATAAAACAATCAGATCCCCCTGTCAGAGGAGCAGCCAATCGGCTCTCCTCTACTGGCGACTGTCAGACACGAGTGAGTAAAAGCTGATAAACGGCTCTTCCTGTTTACATTGTGATCAGCTGTGATTGGACACAGCTGATCATGTGGTAAAGAGTCTCTGTCAGAGACTCTTTACCTAGATCAGAGTTGTGGTGTGTCAGACTGACACGCCGCAACAACGATCGCTGCGATGGGTGCCCCCGGCGGCGCGCAGTGGCTTGTTATCCTGACCACGTCATATGACGTCCGCTCAGCATATCGCACCACTTTTCTGACGTCACTTTGCTATATGGTGCTATATGGTGGATGGCAAGTGGTTAATCTAAGCCAAAATCAGTGACACAAAAAATTCCATACTACCTGCAGGTATTTAAATTTTTTTGGCCATCCAACAGTGCAGTGTATGGAAATCATGACTTCAGTGGAGTGGGGTTTGGGACCCAGTGAAACAGTATATACATGCAGGTTATGGTGAAAAGAGGCACAGAAGGTTTTCACATATCTCATTCCTAAAATCCCAACAATAAGAGAAATATTCTCTATAGCAGGAAATTGGGTGGAGCCATTGAATGAGATCACATATGAATACCTTTTATTCTAAGAAGGCTTTGCTGTACTACACATTGATTTTAATATCCTTTATTTCATATTTAGTATGAACTTCTATGAAGGAAGTGAATATTAGGGATGAGTCGAACACCCCCGGGTTCGGTACGCACCAGAACCTTCGAACGGACCGAAAGTTTGCGTGAATTTTCGAACCCTATTCGTTACAATGGACGTGAACGTTCAAAATCAAAATTGCTAATTACAACGGCCAATATGCATGTTAATGTCATAGGGGACATATATCAATGCAAAAAGAACTTTTAAAAACTAACGTTTTTTCGGGAGCAGTCATTTTAATGATGCATAAAGTGAAAAAAAAAAAGTGAAATTTTCCTTTAAATATGGTACCCTGGGGGTGTCTAAAGTATGCCTGTGAAGTGGCATGTGTTTCCCGTGTTTAGAACTGTCCCTGCACAAAATGACATTTGTAAAGGAAAAAAAGAAGCCATTTAAAACCACTTGCGGCTTTAATGTCATGTCTTGTCCTGGCCATATGGCTGAAAATCCTTGAGAAAAATGGCATGGCTACCCCACCCCCACTTTGGGTCTTGTATGGATATTAAGGGGGACCCCGCACCCAAAATAAAACCCTATACCTACAACCCTATATACTCTGAACAGCAGTATATAGGCGGTGCAAACAAGAGAGGGACTGTAGGTTTGTTCTTAAGTAGAATCTGAACAGGTACATTATGAAGTGTAGCTCCATCCCAAAAAATCTATTTTTAAGCTTTTTGGAGAACATAGGGAGGGGTTATCACCCCTGTAACATTTGCTGTCTTTGCACATCTGTTCAGAACATTTCACCTCACTTTCCGTCCCAATGAGAAATGTTTTTGAAAAAGTGGGGTTTTAATTGAAACAAGGATTGGTGATAAAGCATCAGTAGAGAGGAGATACCTTTTTCCCAAATTAAATCTAACAGGATCGAATTTCCCTTCCTAGGGGTAGATTTCCTCTCACTTCCTGTTTTCTCTTTCCGTTTGCAATTAGGAGTCGTTTGTAAGTTGGATGTTTGAAAGTAGGGGCCTGCCGTATATACTCTGCAGAAATTTGCCCCATTAGATGTTGGTGTAGCCACAAGACTGTAAGCCCTCACAGTTACTCTTGGTGGGCACAGGAATGGGCCCTGCTGTGAGTTATTAGATCAAGATTTGTAATTGCATGCACCTGTTGAACAGGGCAGAAAAATTGGGCCTTTGGTGTGGTGGTGGTGGACGGTGTTGCCACAAGACTTTAAGCCCTCACAGTTACTCTTGGTGGGCACAGGACTGGGCCCTGCTGTGAGTTATTAGATCAAGATTTGTAATTGCATGCACCTGTTGAACAGGGCAGAAAAATTGGGCCTTTGGTGGTGGTGGTGGACGGTGTTGCCACAAGACTGTAAGCCTTCACAGTTACTCTTGGTGGGCACAGGAATGGGCCCTGCTGTGAGTTATTAGATCAAGATTTGTAATTGCATGCACCTGTTGAACAGGGCAGAAAAATTGGGCCTTTGGTGGTCGTGGTGGTGGTGGACGGTGTTGCCACAAGACTGTAAGCCCTCACAGTTACTCTTGGTGGGCACAGGAATGGGCCCTGCTGTGAGTTATTAGATCAAGATTTGTAATTGCATGCACCTGTTGAACAGGGCAGAAAAATGGGGCCTTAGGCACTGGTGCTGGTGCCACAACACTGCAACCCCTCACAGATACTGTACTTGGAGCACAGCAGTCAGACGTGTTGCGAAGCATTGCTTAAAAAATTGTAATTACACGCCCCTGTTAAACAGGGGCTGAAAAATTGTGCCTTAGGCATTGGTGCTGGTGCCACAACACTGCAACCCCTCACAGATACTGTACTCTGAGCACAGCAATGAGACCTGTTGCAAAGCATTGCCTAAAAATTGTAATTACACGGCCCAACAGGGGCAGAAAAATTGTGCCTTAGGCACTTGTGCTGGTGCCACAACACTGCAACCCCTCACAGATACTGTACTTGAAGCACAGCAATGAGACCTGTTGCAAAGCATTGCCTAAAAATTGTAATTACACACCCCAACAGGGGCTGAAAAATTGTGCCTTAGGCACTGGTGCTGGTGCCACAACACTGCAACCCCTCACAGATACTGTACTTGGAGCACAGCAGTCACACCTGTTGCGAAGCATTTTTTTTAAAAATTGCAATTACACGCCCCTGTTATACAGGGGCTGAAAAATTGTGCCTTAGGCACTGGTGTGGTGGCACCCAGAAACAAAAACGTTCTTCCAAGCTATCAAGGAATGGATCATTGAGGAGGAGGAAGAGGATAGTCAGTGAACATAACAGGACAGTCACTCAGCATCAGCATAGGCAGTCTTGAAGGGATGTGACATTATAAATTATTCAGTTATATCCGCTTCAGGTGCCTGGTAGCTGGTGGTGATCCAAGACTGATTCATTTTTATGAAGGTCAGTCGATCAACCGAAATTTTTTTGGCCATCCAACAGTGCAGTGTATGGAAATCATGACTTCAGTGGAGTGGGGTTTGGGACCCAGTGAAACAGTATATACATGCAGGTTATGGTGAAAAGAGGCACAGAAGGTTTTCACATATCTCATTCCTAAAATCCCAACAATAAGAGAAATATTCTCTATAGCAGGAAATTGGGTGGAGCCATTGAATGAGATCACATATGAATACCTTTTATTCTAAGAAGGCTTTGCTGTACTACACATTGATTTTAATATCCTTTATTTCATATTTAGTATGAACTTCTATGAAGGAAGTGAATATTAGGGATGAGTCGAACACCCCCGGGTTCGGTACGCACCAGAACCTTCGAACGGACCGAAAGTTTGCGTGAATTTTCGAACCCTATTCGTTACAATGGACGTGAACGTTCAAAATCAAAATTGCTAATTACAACGGCCAATATGCATGTTAATGTCATAGGGGACATATATCAATGCAAAAAGAACTTTTAAAAACTAACGTTTTTTCGGGAGCAGTCATTTTAATGATGCATGAAGTGAAAAAAAAGTGAAATTTTCCTTTAAATATGGTACCTGGGGGGTGTCTAAAGTATGCCTGTGAAGTGGCATGTGTTTCCCGTGTTTAGAACTGTCCCTGCACAAAATGACATTTGTAAAGGAAAAAAAGAAGCCATTTAAAACCACTTGCGGCTTTAATGTCATGTCTTGTCCTGGCCATATGGCTGAAAATCCTTGAGAAAAATGGCATGGCTACCCCATCACCCCCCCCCCCCCCCCCAGCCCCTTTGGGTCTTGTATGGATATTAAGGGGGACCCCGCACCCAAAATAAAACCCTATACCTACAACCCTATATACTCTGAACAGCAGTATATAGGCGGTGCAAACAAGAGAGGGACTGTAGGTTTGTTCTTAAGTAGAATCTGAACAGGTACATTATGAAGTGTAGCTCCATCCCAAAAAATCTATTTTTAAGCTTTTTGGAGAACATAGGGAGGGGTTATCACCCCTGTAACATTTGCTGTCTTTGCACATCTGTTCAGAACATTTCACCTCACTTTCCGTCCCAATGACAAATGTTTTTGGAAAAGTGGGGTTTTAATTGAAACAAGGATTGGTGATAAAGCATCAGTAGAGAGGAGATACCTTTTTCCCAAATTAAATCTAACAGGATCGAATTTCCCTTCCTAGGGGTAGATTTCCTCTCACTTCCTGTTTTCTCTTTCCGTTTGCAAGTAGGAGTCGTTTGTAAGTTGGATGTTTGAAAGTAGGGGCCTGCCGTATATACTCTGCAGAAATTTGCCCCATTAGATGTTGGTGTAGCCACAAGACTGTAAGCCCTCACAGTTACTCTTGGTGGGCACAGGAATGGGCCCTGCTGTGAGTTATTAGATCAAGATTTGTAATTGCATGCACCTGTTGAACAGGGCAGAAAAATTGGGCCTTTGGTGGTGGTGGTGGACGGTGTTGCCACAAGACTTTAAGCCCTCACAGTTACTCTTGGTGGGCACAGGACTGGGCCCTGCTGTGAGTTATTAGATCAAGATTTGTAATTGCATGCACCTGTTGAACAGGGCAGAAAAATTGGGCCTTTGGTGGTGGTGGTGGACAGTGTTGCCACAAGACGGTAAGCCTTCACAGTTACTCTTGGTGGGCACAGGAATGGGCCCTGCTGTGAGTTATTAGATCAAGATTTGTAATTGCATGCACCTGTTGAACAGGGCAGAAAAATGGGGCCTTAGGCACTGGTGCTGGTGCCACAACACTGCAACCCCTCACAGATACTGTACTTGGAGCACAGCAGTCAGACGTGTTGCGAAGCATTGCTTAAAAAATTGTAATTACACGCCCCTGTTAAACAGGGGCTGAAAAATTGTGCCTTAGGCATTGGTGCTGGTGCCACAACACTGCAACCCCTCACAGATACTGTACTTGGAGCACAGCAATGAGACCTGTTGCAAAGCATTGCCTAAAAATTGTAATTACACACCCCAACAGGGGCTGAAAAATTGTGCCTTAGGCACTGGTGCTGGTGCCACAACACTGCAACCCCTCACAGATACTGTACTTGGAGCACAGCAGTCACACCTGTTGCGAAGCATTTTTTTAAAAATTGCAATTACACGCCCCTGTTATACAGGGGCTGAAAAATTGTGCCTTAGGCACTGGTGTGGTGGCACCCAGAAACAAAAATGTTCTTCCAAGCTATCAAGGAATGGATCATTGAGGAGGAGGAAGAGGATAGTCAGTGAACATAACAGGACAGTCACTCAGCATCAGCATATGCAGTCTTGAAGGGATGTGACATTATAAATTATTCAGTTATATCCGCTTCAGGTGCCTGGTAGCTGGTGGTGATCCAAGACTGATTCATTTTTATGAAGGTCAGTCGATCAACCGAGTCGGTGGACAGGTGTACCCTGTGATCGGTGACAAATCATCCAGCAGCACTGAATGTGCGTTCGGAAAGAACGCTGGATGCAGGACAGGCCAGTAGCTCAATTGCATACTGTGCAAGCTCTGGCCAGTGATCCATCCTCAAGACCCAGTAAGCCAGAGGATTTTCGGTGGGAAAGGTGTCCAAGTCTGACCTTGCCCCTTGGTATTCCTGCACCATGTATATCAGACGCTGGCGATGGTTGCTGGAACCGATCATACCTTGGGGCTGCGGACTAAAAAATTGTCAGAACGCATCGGTCAGACATCCACCTTCCCCACTGCTCCTTCTGCTACTGACCAAAGCCTCAGCAACTCGTCATCCAGGACCAGGAGTTTGTAACCTCCCAGTTTCTGGGAACGCGTTGCACAGACCTTTCTGCAAGGCCTCCCTGAGATGTTTCATCCTCTGCTCCCTCTGCGACGGCAAGATAAGGTCCGCAACCTTACCCTTGTACCGTGGATCAAGGAGAGTGGCCAGCCAGTAATGGTCCCTCTCCTTGATCCGAAGAATACGAGGATCCTACCGCAGGCTTTGCAGGATCAGGGAGGCCATGCAACGTAGGTTAGCTGAGGCATTCGGTCCGGAGTCTTCTGGGTCACTGAGGACGACATGATCGCCAGCCACCTCCTCCCAGCCACGTACAAGTCCACTGGTTTGTTGGGACTGTACATCATCCCTAAAAGACTGCTGATGCTGAGTGCCAGGCTCCACCTCCATGCTCACACAATCCTCCTCCTCCTCCTCCTCATCCTCTTCCTGTGTGATGGGTGGGACAGAAGGAACACTGTCTGGATAAAGGGGGCCTTGAGAGGCAAGGAAGTCCTCCTCTTCCTGCCTCTGTTCTGTCTCAAGTGCCCTGTCCATTATCCCACGCAGCGTATGCTCCAACAGGTGGACAAGAGGTACAGTGTCACTGATGCATGCACTGTCACTGCTCACCATCCTCGTGGCCTCCTCAAATGGTGACAGGACAGTGCATGCATCCCTGATCATGCTCCACTGGCGTGGGGAAAAAAAGCGTAGCTCCCCTGACCCTGTCCTGGTGCCGTAGTCGCAAAGGTACTCATTGATGGCCCTCTGCTGCGTGTGCAGTCGCTGCAGCATGGCCAACGTTGAGTTCCACCTGGTGGGCATGTCACATATTAGGCGGTTCTTGGGCAGGTTCAGCTCCTTTTGCAGCTCAGCCAGCCGAGCACTGGCATTATACGATCGGCGGAAATGCACACAGACTTTCCTGGCCTCAGGACATCCTGTAAGCCTGGGTACCTGCCCAAGAACCGCTGCACCACCAGGTTGAGGACGTGAGCCATACAGGGCACATGGGTGAGCTGCCCCTGTCGCAGGGCGGAGAGGAGGTTGGTGCCATTGTCAGAAACCACCATTCCTGGCTTAAGCTGGCGTGGCGTCAACCACCTCTTGGCCTGCCCCTGCAGAGCTGCCAGAACCTCTGCCCCAGTGTGGCTCCTGTCCCCCAAACACACCAGCGCAAGCACGGCATGGCATCTTTTTGCCTGCGTACTCGCGTAGCCCCTTGTACGCCTACGGAGCACCGCTGGTTCCGAGGACAGAGCACTCGAAGAGGCCATGGAGGAAGAAGAAGAGGAGGGGGTGGAGGAGAGAGGTGTGTCACAACCAGTAGTAGCATTTTGGAGGCGTGGTGGCGGAACAACCTCCAACACTACTGCACCTTGTCCTGCATCCCTCCCAGCTGCCAATAGAGTGACCCAATGGGCTGTGAAAGACAGATAACGTCCCTGTCCATGCCTGCTGGACCATGAGTCAGCGGTAATATGCACCTTACCGTTGACCGCCCTGTCCAGCGAGGCATTGCCTACACATGCCGGTAGAGAGACGGAATCACCTTCCGTGAGAAAAAGTGGCGTTTGGGAACCTGCCACTGAGGAACCGCACATTGAACAAACTCACGGAAGGGGGCCGAGTCTACCAACTGAAAAGGCAGCAGTTGAAGTGCTAGCAATTTAGCCAAGCTAGCATTCAACCGCTGGGCATGTGGATGGCTGGGAGTATACTTCTTTCGACGGTCCAGCAGCTGGGACAGGGAAATTTGCCTGCTACAATCGGACGTCGGTGTACTGCAAGTACTTGGTTGTGACACACCTAATTCTATACCTTCAGTCCTCTCAGAGCAGCTTTCAGAGAGGACTGAAGATATAGAGGGGATGGAGATCCCAGCTGATGAGGAGCAAGGAGAGGTCCGCTTTGTTCTTTGGTGTGGGTCTTTAATGTGCGCTTGCCAACGAGCTGCATGGCTGGTCGACATATGTCTGGTCATGCTTGTGGTGCCCAAGCGGCTGATGTTTTGGCCACGCGAGATACGCTTGAGACAAATATTGCAAATATCAGTGGTGCGATCTGATGCACTCGTCTCAAAAAAGGCCCACACCAAAGAACTTTTGTGATAACGTGCAGAGGCAGCGCCTTGCACAGGCGGAGCTCTGCGGTGTGATTCAGTTGGTGTGCTGGCCTCTAGCTGGCCTCCAGGGGGCATCCTGCCTCGTTGGACATGTGCCGCCGCATCCTCCTCCTCCTCCTCTCTCCCTTCAGGCACCCACGTGGAGTCAGTGACCTCATCATCCCCTCCCTCTTCACCACCAGAGCAAACCTGGCAGTAAGCTGCAGCTGGTGGAACATTACTGTCAGATTGCTGTCCTTCAGCATCCCCTCTCTCTGCGCGCACACTACTGCCTTCCTCAAGCTGGGTATCATCATCCGAGCCTTCAAATCGTTGGGCATCCTCCTGGAGCATGTACCCAAAACTGTGCTCAAACAGTTCGGGGGACTCCTCAGGAGGACATGGTGGGTCTAGGGAAGGGGTGCCTGATGATGCCATTGAGTACGCATTGGCAGCTGCTCTGCCAGTACCCTGAGCCTGGGTGAGAGAGGATGAGGAGGATGAGGAGGGCTTGGTCATCCATTCTACCAAGACTTCGGCATGATGCGGATCAACATTTCCAGCTGCCGAAAACAAAGACAAGCGTGTCCCATGGCCACGTGCTGATGACGATGCACGACCACGTCCATGACCAGCACTGTTGTCTCTAGAAACAGAGCCTGCTTGCCCTGTGTTCTTGACTCGGGACGGTCTGCCTCTCCTTTGCGGTCTTCCAGCCATTGCAGTGGGTAGTGTATATTGTATAAAAAATAGAGCTCCTATGTGTGCTCACAACACACTGTAGGTCCTATGGGTGCTGACACAAACACACTAGAGGTACTATGTGTGCTGACGAAAAAATAGAGCTCCTATGTGTGCTCACAACACACTATAGGTCCTATGGGTGCTGACACAAACACACTATAGGTACTATGTGTGCTGACGAAAAAATAGAGCTCCTATGTGTGCTCACAACACACTATAGGTCCTATGGGTGCTGACACAAACACACTATAGGTACTATGTGTGCTGACAAAAAAAGATAGGTCCCATGTGTGCTCACAACACACTATAGGTCCTATGGGTGCTGACACAAACACACTATAGGTACTATGTGTGCTGACGAAGAAATAGAGCTCCTATGTGTGCTCACAACACACTATAGGTCCTATGGGTGCTGACACAAACACACTAGAGGTACTATGTGTGATGACAAAAAAATATAGGTCCCATGTGTGCTCACAACACACTATAGGTCCTATGGGTGCTGACACAAACACACTATAGGTACTATGTGTGCTGACGAAGAAATAGAGCTCCTATGTGTGCTCACAACACACTATAGGTCCTATGGGTGCTGACACAAACACACTATAGGTACTATGTGTGCTGACAAAAAAATATAGGTCCCATGTGTGCTCACAACACACTATAGGTCCTATGGGTGCTGACACAAACACACTATAGGTACTATGTGTGCTGACAAAGAAATAGAGCTCCTATGTGTGCTCACAACACACTATAGGTCCTATGGGTGCTGACACAAACACACTAGAGGTACTATGTGTGCTGACGAAGAAATAGAGCTCCTATGTGTGCTCACAACACACTATAGGTCCTATGGGTGCTGACACAAACACACTAGAGGTACTATGTGTGCTCACAACACACTATAGGTCCTATGTGTGCTCACAACACACTATAGGTCCTATGGGTGCTGACACAAACACACTATAGGTACTATGTGTGCTGACAAAAAAATATAGGTCTTATGTGTGCTCACAACACACTATGGGTGCTGACACAAACACACTATAGGTACTATGTGTGCTGACAAAAAAATATAGGTCCTATGTGTGCTCACAACACACTATAGGTCCTATGGGTGCTGACACAAACACACTATAGGTACTATGTGTGCTGACAAAAAAATATAGGTCCTATGTGTGCTCACAACACACTATAGGTCCTATGGGTGCTGACACAAACACACTATAGGTACTATGTGTGCTGACGAAGAAATAGAGCTCCTATGTGTGCTCACAACACACTATAGGTCCTATGGGTGCTGACACAAACACACTATAGGTACTATGTGTGCTGACAAAAAAATATAGGTCCTATGTGTGCTCACAACACACTATAGGTCCTATGGGTGCTGACACAAATACACTATAGGTACTATGTGTGCTGACAAAAAATATAGGTCCTATGTGTGCTCACAACACACTATAGGTCCTATGGGTGCTGACACAAACACACTATAGGTACTATGTGTGCTGACAAAGAAATAGAGCTCCTATGTGTGCTCACAACACACTATAGGTCCTATGGGTGCTGACACAAACACACTATAGGTACTATGTGTGCTGACAAAAAAATATAGGTCCTATGTGTGCTCACAACACACTATAGGTCCTATGGGTGCTGACACAAACACACTATAGGTACTATGTGTGCTGACGAAGAAATAGAGCTCCTATGAGTGCTCACAACACACTATAGGTCCTATGGGTGCTGACACAAACACACTATAGGCACTATGTGTGCTGACAAAAAAATATAGGTCCTATGTGTGCTCACAACACACTATAGGTCCTATGGGTGCTGACACAAACACACTATAGGTACTATGTGTGCTGACGAAGAAATAGAGCGCCTATGTGTGCTCACAACACACTATAGGTCCTATGGGTGCTGACACAAACACACTATAGGTACTATGTGTGCTGACAAAAAAATATAGGTTTTATGTGTGCTCACAACACACTATAGGTCCTATGGGTGCTGACACAAACACACTATAGGTACTATGTGTGCTAACAAAAAAATATAGGTCCTATGTGTGCTCACAACACACTATAGGTCCTATGGGTGCTGACACAAACACACTATAGGTACTATGTGTGCTAACAAAAAAATATAGGTCCTATGTGTGCTCACAACACACTATAGGTCCTATGGGTGCTGACACAAACACACTATAGGTACTATGTGTGCTGACAAAAAATATAGGTCCTATGTGTGCCCACAACACACTATAGGTCCTATGGGTGCTGACACAAACACACTAGAGGTTCTATGCGTGCTGAGGAAGAAATAGAGCTCCTATGTGTGCTCACAACACACACACTAGCTCCTATGTGTGCTGACACAAACACAATATGGCTCCTATAAATCCCTGCCTGGGATGGGACAGAAGGCTGGGACAGAAGTTGGGGTGCAATGCTGTTCTAACAGCACTGCGATTGGTGCTACTGCAATGCTGTACTAACAGCACGCACACACCAGACTAACCCCCAGCAGCAGATAATATCACACTCTGTGCAATCAGCAGCAATGATCAGTAATGATTTGAATGACTCAGGTCAGGAGTCAGCAATGGTTTAGCAAAGAAGAAAATCTATCAGCAGACTGCGCTTCTAAAAGCCGGAACACATGTGCCCTGGGCCGACGGCGTGGGGGCCTTTTATAGAGTGGGGCGTGTACTAAAGCCCCTGAGCTTTAATTGGCTACAGGCGTCCTGCCTGTAGCCAATTATTGCTCTCCTAGTTTCCGGCGCTGTGATTGGCCAAGCATGCGGGGTCACAGTGCATGCTTGGCCAATCATCAGCCAGCAATGCACTGCGCCGGCCGCAATGCATTGCGGGCTGCTCGCATCACATTCGGCCCAAACGGCCCAAATAGTTCTGGGCTCGCCGAGCGGGCGAACGCCCGGTGCTCAATTCGAACGTGGGTTCGAATCGAGCACCGGGCCCATCCCTAGTGAATATCAATGTATTAATATACAAAAATAGTCCCATGGATATTAAAATATTAGTAATAAATGAATGTAAACGTGATAAAGTCTTTGTGCCAAAAAACTCTAATACAGGATATCAAGACGTCTCTGGACTCCTGGCATCTGATGTGTATACAAAAGTATGCAGGAGAAAAATTCAAAGGTGTGTAATGGATACGCTTACCAGCGGTGGTGGACACACCTACCATACGGCAGTGAGTCGCGCTTAGGGTTTTCCTATGGATGGCACCTGGAATATTGATGTGGGTCCTTGGTCCTGTATTAGAGTTTCTTGGCACAAAGACTTTATCACGTTTACATTCATTTATTACTAATATTTTAATATCCATGGGACTATTTTTGTATATTAACACATTGATATTCACTTCCTTCATAGAAGTTCATACTGTCTATTGTTGTAATGTGTTAATGCCAATTTATGTAGGATATTGTATTAAAGTAACATATTGACCAGAAATTCAGTTGAGTTGTCAAACCCAACTAAATTTAAACATATCAAAGGGACAGCTGAAGACCCTTTGATGTGTAAATCTTATGCAAGTCTACCTAGGTGTGTGAGGAACATTTCAAAGGAAGTATTTATTGATGGTAATTATACTTGAGGGGGTATTCATGGTAAACATTTGGTTGACTTAGCAGAAACCCCCCCCCCCTGCCAGTGTCAGACCAGTATTTGAGAAGACATTCAGGCTGGCATTCAATCTAAAAACTATCTCAAGGAGGGTTTGTGATTATGAAGGTACAGGTCTAGGAGAAATATTCATTGTCATGATTATACCCTGTTGGATTTTGTCATCTATTATAATACTGTTCTGTTTTGAAAGCCAATAAACTCTCTCTCTGGAAGAATTGGGTTTGCTGCGGGACAATACTTATTAATAACTACATTACCATCTACGAACTATAACCACCTACCAACTACATATTATATCACTACATCTATGACTGCATTTTTGTTAGCGCTACACGTTTGTTTTTTCTATGCTTATTTAACTTTGTTTGTTAGAGTGTTGGCTGCTTTCACATTTTTATATTTCAGATATATTTTTCACAATTTTTCACTGTTTACAGTTATTGGTTTAGCGCAGTGTTTTACCCCCATTGCCTTTACACTATTTTGACACTTTATTCACTGCAGCTACCTTCACATCCCCTATCATGGATGTCTTTGAATATAGGAGCAATCGCTCCTTTAATACTAATGGTATCTTTGTGGTTAATGATACCAACACAGAGATGAGTGGACTATTTGTTCGTTTAAAAAACATTATGTTCTCAGAATTACATCTTCAATGGGACATAGCCTTTTTAGAACAATACGTCAAGGGAAATATGGTTCCGAGGGGCCTGCGTTGGGACGTCCAGCCGCAGCAAGGGGAGACTGACCTTGTTTCGTGGTGTGGATATTTCAACGAGGCAGGTTTGAAGTTGATTGGTTTTCTAGTAGAGAGGAAAAAGGCTAGGCTACCTGCTATGGACAAGGAAATAAAAGACCTAAAAGATAAACTGATGCCATCTAGCAGGACCCCTGAATACATAGCACTTTCTTCCAACTTAAAAACCCTCTTAGAAAAAGAGTAGAGGGATCAGAGAAACAAGAAACAAAAGAAGTATAGTCGTGATATTTCCGACTATAAGTCTAATCTTGTTTTTAATTGGCAAAAAAAGCTGGCTGCAACAAGTGATGCAGGAGCTAGTGCTCCCCCCATAGAGGTTAAAGAACCCATTTCCACATATCCAGATAGAAGGCTGGTGTATGATCCCCCCCTCCCCCTCTCTCCTTCCACTATACTTGGATAATAGAGGTATATACTCCACTCCCAAACATTCTAATCAGAATTATTCAAACTATTTTGATCAAGGGCGAGGGAGACATCCCTCTCACTTCAAAACCAACCATCAGAGAGAGAAGAACCAACGAGGGTCCAATCCCAGAGAACCTCATTATAATTACCCCATGGAAGGATCCTTCAGACCCGGTTACAATGAGAGATCCGTCCAAGAGCAAAGAGGGTATGCATATGGGACACCGCCCTACCATAGGGATAACAGATATGCAGGTTCTGCACAATGAGGAATCCTACGATAGACATTATGACCAATATCAACAGGCAGATGGATATGGGAGAATCCCATATTACCAATAACACCCTGGATCCTCCCAAACATCGGGTTTTCACATGCCCACCCCTAACCCTCCAAGAAGCCCAAAACCAAAAGAGGCTCTAGAGGTGGGCGGTACATACAAAGGAAAAAGAAAAAGGACACAGTAGGTATAGGTATATATAATCTTAGTAAAGTAGAACTCACCACCGAAGAAAAATATGTTTTAGACAAGGGACTTAAATTCGTCCCCCCTAGGAAATTGAATACATTTTCTACATTCATCGACATACAGAAGTATGTTCGCAAGTTAAATATCCAAAGACACTTCTTGTCTATACCACCCGGGGATACGAGAGTTGGTGATCAGAGTGAAATCCTACACTCTGGTCTTTCAAACCCATCCCTTTTTAACCCCCCCCCCCCCATCAACTCCTCACATTCCGTTAATGTTTTTAAAAATCTAGTCTTACAGGACTTGGATAAATTGGCCAATAAAAGATATCCAGATCCGATTGTCAAACAAGGAGTTAAGTCCCTTTGTGATAAGAAAGACCTCATTGTCCGTCCCGCGGATAAGGGGGGCGTCATTGTGGTCCTAGACAAAGGAGACTATATTAAGGAAATGACGAGATTGTTAGGAGACCACACCACCTATAAGGTTCTCCCAAAAAATCCCACCAAAGATTTTAAGAGAGATCTGATAGGATTAATAGATGAAGGTTTTTCCTTGTCTATACTGAACAAAAAAGAAAAAGAGCATCTGGTCCCTATGGCTCCAAGGATACCAACCATATACTATTTGCCTAAAGTCCATAAGAGTACCACCAATCCTCCAGGTCGCCCTATAGTCAGTGGCATTGACTTGGTGACCTCGAGGATTGGTCGGTACATCAATTTTTATTTACAACCTTTGGTCAAACTGGTTCCGTCCTATTTAAAAGATACCAGCGATACCATTAAACTTTTGGAAAATGTTGAATACCAGCCAGACATGCTTCTAGTTACAGCAGACGTGTCTGCCTTATACACGTCAATTCCACATGCCCAAGGTTTGGAAGCAGTAGAATTGGCTTTATCGAGAAGTGCTTCTCTGCCTGCTGTACATCGGAATTTTATCATGGAATTGTTAAAATTTGCAACCGGGAACAATTATTTTTGGTTCCAGGGCCTTTTTTATTTACAAATCCAAATCCAAATTTATTTAAATATGCCCCCAGCCTCGCCAATTTATTCATGGCCCAATGGGAGGAGGATGTCGTCTATGCCCTACAGAGAACCAAATTGGTTCTATGGGCTAGATACATAGACGACATCCTCCTCATTTGGAAGGGAGATAGAGACTCCCTGGATTGTTTCATGTCGGTGTTAAATGATAACAATCGAGGTATAGTTTTGGAATACAAAGCCTCTGCTACCACGATACAGTTCCTAGATCTAGAAATCTCAGCCACTTGGAATTTAAAACCTACTTCAAGCCGACTGATAGAAACGGGTACATCCCGACAGACAGCTGCCATTATGAACAATGGTTAAAGTCGGTTCCTAAGAGTCAGTTTCTCCGTCTTAGACGAAACTGTACTGATAGCAATGATTTTATATCACAGTCCCAGACTTTGAAAGCGAGGTTTGTGGAAAAGGGATACGCATCTAGAGAACTGGATTTAGAGATTCAGGCAGTTGCGCAAGTGGATAGGTCTTCCCTTCTGGTCTGCCGGCCTAAAGGACCAAAAGATAACAAATTTGAATGGTCTTTTTCATCCTACTCTATCCAACATAGAGAAATTAAAAAGATCATGAGCAGGCACTGGAATGTTCTACACAGTGACAGGATCTTGGGACCCGCTCTCCCTGATCGAGCCACTGTCACCTTTAGGGGTGCCCGCTCTATTCAAGGCAAAATCGCCCTTAATATTTTGGACCCTCCCAGTCCTGTTTCATTCTTTCAGGAGTGCAAAGGTTACTTTCCTTGCAGGAAGTGCAGCGTATGTTTACATAATGTGTGTGGTCGACGGAAATCTACAGTTTTTTTCTCCACCGTCACTCAGCTCAGTTATAACATGAAGCATTTCACCACCTGCGCAACTAAGTACATAGTGTACCTTATAACATGCCCCTGCAAAAAGTAGTATGTTGGGAGAACTATTAGAACTTTCTCCATAAGGGTCAACAAACACATTTCCAAAATAAAAAAGGTTGTATTAAACACACTGTCCCAAGACATTACCGGGAACACCACAATAGGGACCCAACCGGTACACAATTTCAAATCATCGACAAATTTGTACCTCATTGGCGGGGAGATTCAAGCCTTAGGGGGGTCTCCCGGCTCGAGACGTATTGGATATTCGAGCTCAAGAGCTACTCACCACACGGTATTAACATGGAGTGGGACATTAATAGTTTTATTAATTGAGCCTGAATTATATTTGATTTCCCAATACGTCTGACAATTTATATTTTATATATTCTTTTCATATGGGACCTAGGACTCCACACGATTCATATCATAGGGTGGTGTATACCTTATAATATTACCCTGATCGACCACCGTGAGGTCTGTTTTATCTGACATATATTTGTCCAGTCCATGCTATAAGCCCCGGGGTTCTGTGACCCTTTTTTAAATATTTTTTTAAAATATTTTTAAATATTTATATACATTTTTACATATTCTTACATCTTCACAATTTTACATCCCTACTGTGATACTGTTTTGTTTTTGACTCTTTTGTACAACAGTCATTATCAGTATGGGTGCCCCTGGGGGATTACTGATTGTGTTTATAATTAAACACTATCCCCCTCGTTGAGGATATGGAGATAATAGGAGTTTGATGCACATTAGATACATATTTTTAAATTTGTATTTTCATTTTTAGTCCATTGTTTCTTTGTAATGCTTCCCCCCTTGTACATATTTCCCCATATCTATATATATATATATATGGCCATTGCATGTTTAATCCCATTCATAGCACTGATATAGTCGCCCCATGACAAGGCCGATCCAGGGGGTTCCCTTTATCACCAATCATTTTATCACATTTGATCAATTTAATAAAGGGGCCATGGTGCAGTGGACATTCTGCCCATATTATATGGAGCCGGGCGCTGTGCGTGCCAATTGTGTCACCAGTCCGTGGGTACATCTCCTCGGTGATAGGTAGATCGAGGGACATGTGATCCAGATCGGCGTCGCACATGATGACGCGGCGTGGTTCCCGGAAATTATGTCTCACTCCAGCCCGCTGGTATTCTACCTGAGCGAGGCTTGGAGCGCATAATCTCGGAAGCGATGTGGTCGTCTTCCGGAAGTGACGTTGCGCTCCAGCCCGCTGGTGTTGTGCCAGAGCGAGGCTAGGGGCGCATACGTCCGGAAGTGACCTTTTGTATCACCTTTTGTATCACCTCCCCCACTCTATTAGATTGTAAGCTCTTCTGAGCAGGGCCCTCTTAATCCTCTTGTATTTTATTGTATTATAACTGTATTGTCTCCCTTATATTGTAAAGCGATGCGTAAACTGCTGGCGCTATATAAATCCTGTAATAAATAAATAAAAATAAATAAGTGACGTTCCGCCGCACGTCATTCTAGCGGCTAGCCAATGGAAATGACATTGTGTCCCTGCCTCCGGTTTAACTGGGGGTTCGTTACCCCGATTGTGCCCACACAGGCCGGCATTATAATGCTAATCAGTATAGGGGCATATGTAACCCACAGTGGGGTATAATACAAGGGGAAATCATTGCAATTATTAATACCAACCGGATGTTTGTGTGGCGACCTGCACCGGAAGTGTTGTCCCAGGAAGAGGCTTGGAAAGCATGCCCTGGGGCCACTTCCGGTTTCCTGTATTTTTGGCACCAATTTCATTTTTCTTCCTGGTGGATTTACACTATTTGGAGTTTTTTCTCCCTCCCCTTTTGTTTTCCTGGTGCCACATATCATCCTTGACGAGTTGGGGTACCTTCCTGATCACCCACCCGTGCTATCTTGGAAGAGTTGGAACCACATCGAGGTCATCCATCCGTGTCCTTGAGGCGTGCCGTTTGGACCAAGGACCCACATCAATATTCCAGGTGCCATCCATAGGAAAACCCTAAGCGCAATTGACTCACTGCCGTATGGTAGGTGTGTCCACCACCGCTGGTAAGCGTATCCATTACACACCTTCGAATTTTTCTCCTGCATACTTTTGTATACACATCAGATCCCAAGAGTCCAGAGACGTCTTGATATCCTGTATTAGAGTTTTTTGGCACAAAGACTTTATCACGTTTACATTCATTTATTACTAATATTTTAATATCCATGGGACTATTTTTGTATATTAATACATTGATATTCACTTCCTTCATAGAAGTTCATACTGTCTATGACTGTATTTTTGTTAGTGCTACACGTTTGTTTTTTCTATGCTTATTTAACTTTGTTTGTTAGAGTGTTGGCTGCTTTCACGTTTTTATATTTCAGATATATTTTTCACTATTTTTCACTGTTTACAGTTTTTGGTTTAGCGCAGTGTTTTACCCCATTCCCTTTATTTCATATTTGCCTGACTAAAAAAAAAAAACATATTTTTGTTGTACTAACCATCAGAAATTAAGAAAATATATACAAAACCCTTATAAATTAAAATACTTCAAGTACATATTTGGCACCACTATATATTTTTTGTGCCCCAAATTTGTTAAGTGGGAATAACATAAAATGTTGGTACCTCAAATTTTTTTAGACTGGACTGTTTTGATAACCAGTGTAGTTTAGGAAAATACGTGTATTTTAGCTTCTTCTATTTACTGCATTAGTTATGCAGTTTATTTTTAGTTTCTTTGACTAATTGTAGAGTAAAACTATATGAAAAAAAGAAGTACAACAAGGTCACATTAGAAATAACCCTATGTATGATATCATGAAGATACATTAGCTAGCTAGGCACGATTTCAGTAATTAAGGGAACAACTGACAATTTAATCACACAGCACACACATTTACCTGCATATCTGGGAAATAAAGATTATAGCCAATGTCAACATAAAATGCATTCTGACTTATTTTTCAGGGTTTTAAGTGGGTTCTCATGGTATGTGCTTTCGATCATTGAAGAACATGCTGATTATATTATATTAGTGTGACAAATTCTGATTTTTAACAGGCAAAAAGCACTGCTAATGGATGAGAGCTGATGTAGAATATGGCAAACCTATCAATCATGGTAAATCCAAGTACCACAGTTGGCAAATAGGTACACCACTGTAAGAAAAATAAATCAATTTACATGTTTCTCATAAGAAATAACTGTTTTCAGTATTGATTAAAAATCTATTTTACAAAAAGTTCCCAATGGGGTTACTGGGAGAGGGACACTCAGGGTTTGATTAACATTTAGCTACTCAGTACAATTTTGACAGTTCCAAGTTTTCTGTTACCTTGACAACCAGATATTCTACTTTATATCCGTATTTCCATTACTGTAAATCATTGTACAATGTGCACATTGTATCTTTGTGAACTAAATGCAAAATCAATAAAAAAACGATTGAAGAAAAAAAAAAATCTATTTTGTTATATTGCACACCTGATAGTTCACGAGAAAAAACGCCCTGCACCTTGTGATATCGCCACTAAATATTAGACAACCAAATCCTTTCTGAGTAATAATCATATGTGAAAAAAACCTGACAAAGAAAATAATAAAAAACAATGTGAACAAACACATCATATCACATAATAAACAATACACCCTGTGACAGATACGACATAATAAAAGTGTTGACATAAAGTTCATAAATAGTGAATTTTCTGATGAATGGTCAAAAAAGTAGTAAAACTCTTTGTTGTTCTTTGTGCTTCCACCACACCTCAGTGCTTGTGCTTCCACTCCCACTTAAAGATTTGCACTCACCATCTACAATTGCCTCCCACTCTCGTGTTTGGCATATTACGCCTCAACCTCATTATTGGGGGTTAAAAAGTGATCTCCAGATTTTACACGTGATCTCCAAACAGTGCCACAAATGCTTTTCCTCAAGAAGTGATTGTTCCACATGAAAATAAAAGAATGCTCCAAATAGTGTGATAAAGTACAGCAAATTTATTAAAACCTCAAAGTACCACACACCATTGTACTCATATGTATAAAAATCAAGCCAAGACAGAAAAAACACACTCCAAAGGGACTTGCAACAAAACTCCATCTACTGGTAAAGCGATCTATGGTGGTCGTGGCGGACCCAGGATAGTGTGTCAGCAATGCAGTCTCACCCACTCCCAGTTTCAAGCCGCTATGTTTATAAATTAGGTCACCGGTGGTTAGTGGCATATACTGCTTACAAGGCCTTTATTGTGACCATATTATGCGCTATAAGCCACACACAACGTCACCTGTCACGCTTCAGATACTCGCCGTATAGCCACGCCCCAACATGTTTTGTCACAACCGACTTATTCATGGGATTGGCTGTACAGCGTGATGCTTCTCCCTTTATTTCCTGAACTCCCCAAGTGGGCGGAAACAAAGCGACTTGCTCCTGCGCACTCCCTGTGTCCCAGTCTCCACAATACAGCGCTTTTTACAACCTATTGCTGCAGTGAAGTTTTAATAACATTCAAACATAATGATGAATAAATGCACAACTGGGTGAATAATATTAATATAATTTTCATGTACTCAATACACGTGAGTGGGCTTAATAGCTCTAAAAAACTACCCATAAAATATAATCAATATTTGAGATTATAAATTATAAAAATCAGCATAAAAGATTTGCCAGAAAAGTTAGAGACTGAAGATGATTGAAATATTCTTTTAAATTAATGAAAGTCAGAGCTGTATCCGGGCAGAAAAGCAGCGGTATAACACCCCCTGCTAGCCAGCCCCATCCCATCGCTCACCAATCATACGAAATACCCCATACCATCTACAAGCATGAGGGAAAACGTTCATAGGGTACATAGTATATTGAGTATATATATTTATAAATTCTCCAGGGGTTCGTACTGTAGAATGTGTTGCCTGCAACCATTAAAAATTGCTAATGAAGCAATGCAGGTCTAATTCAATGTTCATCTCTCTTGGGAATAGACTCTTCATCAAGCAGATCCATCGGGTCTCTCTATGAGAGAGGTCCCTGACCCGATTGGATCCCCTCCAAGAGGGATGAACATGATCAATACCAAAAAATTGCAGCAGGCTTGGATCCTGATCATGTCTCTCTTTGAAATGGAGAGACACGCTATGGTGCTTGAACCCCTTCCTGATGTTTGCCATATGTTCTGCAACTCTCATCCTCAAAAGCCTTTTCGTGCGACACACATAAAATAGCCCACAAGGGCAGCATAAAATATAGACTACATAAGAGGAATTGCAGGTGATCAATTCCCTTATTGTAAACAATTCCTCATCATTATTAGTTCTGCCTCTGTTGCTGACCCTCACAGTCCTGCAGCAGATACATTTCCTGCATGCATAAAAGCCTTTTAGATCTATTTTAATGGTTTGTTCATGGGGTGGGTTTAAAACTTTCCTTACTACCCTATCCCCAATATTGGGGGCCTGTCTATAAAATTATTTGGGTTGCTTCAGTAGAACCTCTCCTAAATTACCCCACTGTCAGAATACAATGGTCAGCACTGCCAGCTATAGCCAGTGCTCACCCCCAGTGAGCACTTTTCAGTGGTCACCCCTGACATAGCTGATTGCAATACCATATTTTCACCATCGAGCACTGATGGTGCTTCATTAACTTCATAAGACACTGCTATGTCAGTCATAGCAGGCTACATTAACCAATTATTTATCTCAGCATTTTTAATCGCAGTAGTAAGCAACACATTATATTCAGATGTACCACTTGTCTTCCTGCTACACAGTACACTGCCTGAAGACAAGTCCCTATCAGTCCCCAGTCTCACTGCGCACTCAGCACTAACCCATGTTTTCCCACTACACTGGATACTACACAGCAGCAAGTCTCTCTTGGAAGCGGATCTCCTCACTCGACTTGCCACCACTTCACCAGTATTAAACACATACTCGGTCTCTCTCACATTTATATCAGCAACAGACTTACCACTCCCGTTGGCAGGTGTTCTACTCTTCCTTTGAGTGTGTTGCTTCAGGAACCATTCCTCTGCAGCACTTTCACAGGCTAGTGCCCCCACATGGTGGCAGGGCAACACTGCAGCCTTCTTAAACTTCTTTAGGTAAAACAGATTCCCTGTTGCCAGCGGTAACAGCCAACACTTTGCACTGGAAACTGGGCTTACAGGTACAGTCTTTTTCTCAAAACCATAATATTCAGCTGTATTCCAGAATCTGGGGCTGGTAAAAATACCATGACCACATTCCATGCATGGTACATTTTTAGTCCCATCTCTATGGGAAAGCAGAGTCACTTCTTCTGCTGTAGCTCCTCCTTTTAGGCAAAACATGTCTTATTTATCAAAGAAGGGTTCCCCTTCCCTACCCCTGGGGGAACCCTTCTTTGATCTACATTTTCAGGGTGAGCAGCAACCTATCCAACTCCCGTGTGTCTTTCCTTTGCTAAACCTTTCTTCTTTGGCCAGGGGAGACCCCACTCTCTCAACAGAACTTTTACAGCACCCTCCAACTGGTAACACAGGCTCCTTTCAAACCTATCTGTCATGACTCTCATCCGGAACACTCCACCATGATCTACAGGTCTTATGATTGACCTTAGCTTTGTTGCTACGTGGAACAACACCCATCTGCTCATTCTTTGCACTGAGTGATGGCCCATTTTCCTTTTCTACTTGCTCTAATGCAGTCAGATGCCTTTTGCACCGGTCCACAGTAGACTCACACACTGGCAGGCTCCCTGGATTTTGTATGACTGGCTCAGGACAAATCCCCTCCATCCATAACAGTTTTTTTCATAGTGCCCCTTTGAGTGTCCCATCTCTCCAGTCAGGCACACCACAATTTTATTAACACAGTTCTTTTGTAAAATCTGGCAAAATATGTAATATTGTCTCTTTAAGGCATGCAAGACAAAATACTTCACTGCAATAACATCAGCTGCTGTACACAGCAGAACATACAGTCTCTGGCTTATCACTGTTTTTGGGATGCAAGGATCTGGAACTGTAACATATTGGGGTTTTGTAACTCAGTGGTAGTGCCAAAACATTGAGTTTACTCTATGACAGAAATAGTTTTCAAGGCTTTCCTGCCCAATTTTATTATAAAGAATGTCAAAAGTTCATACAGGTATGTCTTCCCACGAAGGGGGGTTCTCACCGCCAATAGGAACAAAGCATAACAATTAGCCTCCTGGCTCTCTTGGCAGTTTAAATGAGTGTTTTTGAACTTGTCACTTACGATTTTGGGGGAAAGATGGACCTGTTGTCTCCCCTGTTGGGGCCCAGCCAAGGGAAGCCTTCCTTTGTCCCCCCCTGGGGGCTTGTCTGCTCACTTTGTCTTTTAATTTTTCCTGTGTAAAGAAGAAAATACACAAAAAATTGGTACACCAAAAAAGGCTACTCAAAAATGAAATCAAGTATAGTTCATATCTGCTTTAAAGTTAACTTCATCTTTACACAAATTATTCATACCTAGATTAGAGAAAACATGATGTCTAATTTTGTAGACCTACTTGTTTCCAGCAAATATACAGACAGCTAATTCCAACATTTACATTATGATTTTACATATTAATCTGGCTTATTTTTTTTTAGGATGCGATGAATGGAGTACACCTGGTCTTTCTCGCAGTGCTTTAAATCAGACCAGCGCTTGCGGATTTGATCCTTCGTTCGGTGAACCAATTATTCTCCTTCCAATACCGCGATGACCTTCTCCAGAATCCAGTATTTACGGCTGTTGGGCCCATCATAGTCCTGCTGTTTACAGTCGTAGTCACATTTGTCCAATATGCGCACCATCTCCACCATTTCCCCCTTGCTCATGGGGGTGGCCTTATGTTTGCGATAAGCTTCACCACCGTGGGGCCTGCTAGTTTTCGGTGATTTCGCCATCATGTCGTCCCTCCAGAATCTTCCGCCATGTATGTCGCATGCAGAATAGAGAATATGGTCACGCCCCAGCGTCATGACGCTCTGAGCGCTGAGTTTTTCACGCATGTGCAGTGTATATCAATCCAGAGCGAGCGTGCAATGTAACGCCATAGGAATGTTACGACAGGCGCAAGACGAATGCAAGCAGAAAGGAGCCAAGAAAAAAAGGTACGTTTATAAATTAGGTCACTGGTGGTTAGTGGCATATACTGCTTACAAGGCCTATATTGTGACCATATTATGAGCTATAAGCCACCCATTATTGTTTGTCTTGTGTTCTGTCTTGCAGCCATCTGATACTTGTCACCAAAATTATGTCAAGTTTGAATTCCCACAAATTCCTTAGCCAATTTATAGAAAAATACAGGGAGCACACCGGTCTGTGTCAAGTCAAACATAAGGATTATTGCAATAGAAACAAGAGGATGGCAGCAATTGACAAACTGGAGGAATCTGCGAAGACTGTTCACCCCAGGGCAACCTACAGTTTGATAAAGACCAAAACTGGGGACTCAGGAGCATGTATAACAGGGAACAGAAGAAGATCGATGAATCCAAAAAATCCGGAGCAGAAGACGTGTATGTACCCAAGCTGTGGTACTTCAACAGCCTCCAATTTTTGTCTGATCAAACTATAGCTTGACCCAGGTATAGCATTGTTTAAAAGTTTGGATGAAAAAAATACAATGATGTTAGTACGGATACTAATTTGTTGTGTTAAAAAAGTGAGTTCCATATCAATAGACAGTAGTGGCCAAAAAGGATTAGGACAAGAATGAGAAATGCTGGAGTCAGAATGATAGGTAAAAGTCATGAGCTGAAAAGTGTTTGTGATTGAAGACCAAAAATTAAAACGATGTTGCATTTTCACACACAGGAACTATTTAGCCAAGAAGAGGCCGGGCCCAGCAGCCAGACAACTGAGTGCTGAATCCCTCCCCTGTGCCCTCCCAACAAAAGGGCCAGGAAGAGCCTGGATGAGGCCACAGCTGACTTTATAACTAGGGCAACATCTGTCATCACCTCAGCACCCGATAGTGCTGAAGGTTGTTTTACAGCTATGTGAGGGGAATAATAATCCAGCTCCTCAGCAAGGCCAGGAAACGAGATCTAACCCCAAAATCACATGTGTGTCATTTGGAGCACACACCTCCACCTCCTCCACAACAAGCCTACCCACCCCAGAAAAACTACCCTCCCAGCAAACCTACCCACCTCAGCAAACCTAGCCACCCCAGCATGCCCACCCACCCCAGCAGCATGGTGGTCAGTGGCCAAATCAGCCCCAGGATCTCCAACACGGCCAGTGGTCTGGAGATTTTAGGGGCTACTAATTTTGAATTTTGTAGTTTGAATTTTAGTATGATTATCTAGGTTATACTTTTTTAGTTTTCTGTGTATCATTTGCTCTTTTGGTTTCTAATTTCGAATTTGGATGACATAGAGTATGTCTACTAATTTTTTTTGTCTTTATGTTGTGAATGCACAAGAAACAAAATGGCCTTGACTGATGTGGAAAGAAGTGTGGAGAGCGATGTGCGTGGTTCGGTCTGGTCTGACAAAAACCACAGCCTGTTGTAGTACCACAGCCTGGGGACATATGTGTCATCTGCTGCTGCTCACAATCTCTTGGAGTCCATGACCTTCCTGTGCTCCCTATTGTATGCACTCCTCAGGTTCCCAATTTAGCTCTTCACAAAATGTATGTCTGCCCTGGGGTACAGAGGCTTCACCAATTCCATCAGTTAATCCATTGCTGCCTTTCTCTTGATTCTGATATGGCATCCTTGTGCTTACTATTAAAAAAATATTAAATTTACAAAAAAAATGTGATTATGTGTTTAACTTATAATGACAGTTTGGGAGTAGGCAGGTACATTTATAAAATTAGGAACAAGGGACACAAATAGAGTTGGAGCTTTGAGCTTCAAAACCACTATGGGATAATGAGGTTGTGCTAACTTGCCAAAAAAATATTTAATTTTATTGATATCACTAGAACACAAATCCTTTGTAAATATGTTTGTTATTACTGCATCAGTATAACTAGCAAAGCAGCTTTTTTATTAAGCCATTAGAAAGAAGAAGAGAATGTGTGCTGCATTTCGAGATTTCATAATTTTCCGTGTCTCAAATGTGCTATCTTCATTACGAACGCTAGTTTTACAAGACCCACCGCTTCCGGCTGGTCCTTGCTTCCGAGCATGCATGTTTGCAATTTTGACTTTAGTCCGATGGATTTGTGTACACACGATCGGACTAGCTGACGTAGGACTTTTGTTGCCGGAAAGTTTGTCTGTTTGCACAGCGAACATTTGTCTGATGAAAAACGAAAAACTTTGTCCGATGGAGCATACACACGGTCGGATTTTTCCTTAAAACAGGTAATTTGCATGTTTGTTGTCAAAAAGTCTGATCATGTGTATGGGCCTTAAGGGTGATTCTACATAGTTATTATGATTGACAGATGTGGTGTTTCTATCAAAAAAAAAAAAAAAAGTGACAAGACATCTGCAGAGCTTGCTATGATTTTCTAAAGGAACTAAGCCCAATGTGGAGAACTGACACATGCTGTACATGATTATTATTTCCTTTTCATTCTTCATTCAAAGAAATAAGAATAATCTATGTGTACTAGCACTGAGTTTTCTAATAACTGGGGAAATTTGTATTTATGACAGCCCCAAAAAGAAGAAAGGTTCAACAATTTGGATAAAAAGAGATTCAAGTTACTTTAAGCACCAAAATATAAAGATACAATATTATATTACCAAAAATACCAAAGCCATTTGTAAGGAAAAACCTGACAGGCTAAGAATATCAACCCCTTCATGTCATTGCAGAAATATCACAGACATATTTTACTTTTAAGCTTAAGTGTTGATACCGAAGGCCTTATCTGTTCATTTTACTCAGGAACTGTGATAATTTGTTTTGTTTAGTCAGGGAGTGTAACAAGGGTCTTTTAAAGATGTGTGATATGCAAGATAGACAGCTAAATGGAATTTTCAAAGATGACAGCATAACTCAAGTATGAAATGCTTCCTATTAAACTATCAGGCTCATGCAAAGATGATAACTTGCTCACAAAGAAGGAAGTGCTACTAATAGGAAAAGCATGTACCACAAAATATATCTTCTGCACATATATGTATATATACTATACTATACTTTTGTACTAAGCTAACTAAACATACGCCTGCAATCTTTTATGTAATTTTGTGTAATTGAATGTTAATTATCATTCAAATAGATAAACATTACAGCATACAGTATGTAGATATACAATAGATTATTGTAGCAACAGTATTGATAGAAGATCGATCTAGATATGGAACAAATTATTGAAACAGTATTTTAAACACAATTTTTTTTATTTTTACCAGGATTAGTAAAGTATTAAATTAAACTTACCAAAGAGTATTAACACTGAGCTATTTTTAGTTTTTTTTTAAATACTGATAAACATTTTCAGAATATGTTTATTAACCAATCCAAAGACATGCTGGTAAGTTAATTGACTCCTGTCTAAACTGGCCCTAGTATGTGTGAACGTGAGTTAGGGACCTTAGATTGTAAGCTCTTTGAGGGCAGGGACTGGTGTGAATATACAGTATATATGCAAAGCTGTGTAAATTGACAGTGCTATAGAAGTACCATTAATCACTAAAAAAAAAATATATATATATATATATATAGACATAGAAACGCCATACACTCATCATTACCATACAGTTCAAATAAGGTGAGTTATTGCTTAGTATGTAAACCATATATTCAGTATATGTGATTGTTTTATTAGCTATCACTGGAGATGAGGTTTTGGTTCACTACCAACATGGGTTTGAGTATGAGGAAGACTGTGCCAGGACCAGTTGCTTCCTGACAAAGCCACATGGGTAGTGGCGTAATGCTTGAAGATGGAGCCAGGTGACGTCAGTCTCAAACTAGTTAATGTGTCCTCGGATCTCATCTCATATGAACACCTGCACAGGCATTTATACATGCTGGTTTTAAATAAACTAATTGTGAGTAGTTACTGTATATTGGCAAATGCCAAGTTATTTTTAAAAATAAGGGAGCATACTACGCTACCCGTTTTTTCTTTTCTATATATGGAGTACTTGTTGGAAATGGGGCCAGCCAAGGTTATTATGCTCATGTAAAGAGGAGCCAAACTGATGTTTTAAGCCAGAGGATTATCACACCAATGATGTGGTTTTAAAAAGCCTGATTGACCTGTATTTAAATATGGGTCCACTTACAAGGTGAGTGAGAATTTTAGCAGGTGGAGGATCACTTGTTTGGGGGTGGAGCACTTAATGTATGAGGGTAAAGAGCATCCAACACTCACACTTGTTTCTTTTGTTTCCTTTTTATTTTATTTTTTTTATTGGACTTGGAATTTAAACTGCTGGTTTCGGTGGAGCATTTAATATATAAGGATGAAGCTCCTTTCTCATATGCACTGTGTATTCTGAACTTTTCAAATACTTAAATAATTAATTAATTAATAATTAATTAATTAATTAATTAATTAATAACAGTTTTTTGGGGGAGAATTATTTATTGGACAATTTTTTAATATTTGTTTTGTCACATGTACTGTATTGATTCTCATGGGATTTTATTATCACATTATTTTTTGATGCTGTCATTCACATTTAAATGACACACACCTACTGTAATTAAGTTATTATTAGTTTCAGCAGCAAAAGCAATTTTTTTTTATATATAGCATTTTTCATTGTGGGAACACATTTCATGTTTGCAGCAGCTCTTTTAGGTTTTTCACACAAATTATTTATTCTGGCAGCGCGCAGCATCACTTGGTTTTACTGCTAATCCCAGTGCCAGTCCACAGGGCTCCACAATGTGGGGCTTTTTTTTAACATATCTTCTGTTGACAGCATTGTTGTGGTCTGTAGCTGCAGAACTTCAACCGTCATAAAAAAAAAACATTCATTTGGGTACCACTGACATGAAGAGATCCATGTCTCCACAATACAGAGCTTAGTGGGAGCAGTATCTCAATAGGACAAGTCAGCAGCAAAAGTTCCACACTCTTCCTTCTCTCCCTCCACTCTAACCTCATTCTTCACTTTCCACATTTCAGCATTCTTTTTCTGCATCCACTGAAAAATCTGCAGCCTCTAGTGGCAAGAATGGATGTCTCAAAAAGGGGTTTTAGATAGACATGTGCAATTAGTTTCATAACTAATCGAAATCTGACAAATTTTGCATCTTTAGGACATTTGGAAGCATCTGAATGTCCGAAGAAAAATATAAGGAATTTCAACGAATACAAAAGAAATTCTAACGAAAATAACAAATTACTTCGGTATGATTCGTTATTTCGTTAAAGGTCTAATGAAACAGGAGGTTGACTCGGAGTAAATCTTACAGCTCAATCAGCTGATTCCTTCTGTGCTGGAGGTTGGATTATTAATACTGGCAAAATGCATTCCTGAGAACTGAATTTTACGAATGAAAATGAAACGAAATGAAACAAAATTTTCTGCCGTGCACAAATTTAGTTTTAGAGACATATGGTACATCATATCAAGCAAGAAATTGGAACTGGTGCCAATCTGAGTAGACTCAAGCAAGGCTAGGACCTTTGCAGAAATCTCCTACACCCACCCAGCCTATCCCAAGGCATATGTCTTTTCCACAGCTGCTGGAGCAGAAGAAAACAATGTCTCCAAATTACCCTCATGCCCAATTTCTGGTTTTGTAGCTGCTTCCATCCCTATCAGCTGCAGGGTACACATGAACACATACAAAATGGTTTAGTAAGAATAGATAGGGAAGCTATATACTGGTCATTGAGAAGGACTTGGGAAGTCTCTGGATCAGTCTTTCCTGCACACTGCCACATGTCTTGTACAATGATCAAAGTGCAGTCATCTGTGCCCCTTCTTCCTCACTGGACTCATCACCTGACTCCATTAACCAGCAGTCCCCCCCCCCCCAAGTGCCCAAAGTCATATGCAATGATCCTGGCTAAACGCTGCCATATATTGTTGCACCTTTCATACCTGGGTGACAAGAGCCACACTAAGCTAGAGCTCCTAATGGCTCTCCAGGCTTAGGCTGAGAGGTAACTGACCCAAACCATCTTCCGCCAGGCAACCCTTAACCAGAAACATATCTGCACATATAACCTGCCTAACATGATGGTGATGCAGCTGTTCCTCATTAAGCTTTAATGAACTTTGTCAAGCCAGAAGGGTTTTTTGCCATTTTTGATAGTCCTGTTCAGCCAGTGCTTTCCTAACAGAAATTCAGCACCAACTAAAACTGCTTGCCAATTGCCTCATTTGTGACACCCTCATGTACAGGAAGTCAACACTGTCCATGCTGCAGAATGCTGTACCAACATCATGCAATCAATGAGCACCCATGCAATTTTAGTACAAGAATAGTCTGTGGATTTGGGTCATCAAGAAGAGGGACCATTACTGGGTGGCTACCATGTTACATCCCTGGTACAAGGGTAAAATAGCTAATCCCTTGTTATCATCCCAAAGTGAGCACAAAAAATGTGTCACTTTGTGGAATTGCTAGAATCTTTTTGCCACATTTTCTGATGATGGCATGATTCCCTGTGATGACCAGTAAGGCTTCTGTCTTCTGATCTCTGAAACGAGGAACAGCAGTAGCAATAGAAATTGTACACATGATCAGAAATTCCACCAGCAAAATCCGATGAGAGCTTTTGGTCGGAAAATGCTACTGTGTGTATGCTCCATCGGACTTTTGCTGGCGGAATTCCAGATAACAAAAGATTGAGAGCAGGTTCTCAATTTTTCAGTCGGCAAAAGTTCCGATCGGAAATTAGGATCGTCTGTACCAATTCCGACGCACAAAATTCCTACGCATGCTCGGAAACAATTTGACGCATGCTCAGAAGCATTGAACTTAATTTTCTCGGCTCGTCGTAGTGTTGTGCATCACCACGATCTTGACGGTCGAAATTTCAGCAAACTTTTGTGTGACCGTGTGTATGCAAGCCAAGCTTGAGCAGAATTCCATCCAAGATTTTTCAGACGGAAAATCCGCTTGTGTGTACGCGGCATAAGAGTATTTCTAAACCACAACAGCCAGACCAGACTTCAGGCAGTTTCTGAACCACATGATTGATGATGGCTTCAGGGCTGATGTGGACACTTCCAGAAGTGAGGACCCTATGGACTAATGGGTATCCAGATTTGACCACTGGCCAGAGCTTGCACAGTATGTAGTGGAGCTTCTGGCTTTACCTGTAGTCAATGAAGGGCCTTCAGCACAGCTGAACCAGATTTTCAACCTGTCTGTTCCCTTTGTGTACTTTTTTTTTAAATAACCAGGATTACTAGTGACTAGAGAAACCCCTTCTGCTGATGCTGTATACTAAACTCTTAACTGTCATCTGAATTTCAAAAGAAAAAAGAAAGCTTTCTTCCACCATTAGACCCCTTTCACACAGGGCGGATCCGTATTGATCCGCCCCGTGAAGATCTGCTGCTCAGCGGGGATCGCTCAGCTGATCCCCACTGAGCTGGCTGATGACAGGGCGGTCCCTGCACACTGTGCAGGGACCGCCCTGTCAGATCTCCGCTCTCCTCTATGGGGGATCAGATGAACACGGACCGTCTGTCCATGTTAATCTGATCCGCTCTGCAGACGGATGGAAAAATAGGGTTTTCTTCCGTCTGCAGAATCGGACAATAGCGGAGGCGGGCGATAGCGGGTGTCAGCGGATGCTCATCCGCTGACACCCGCTATCCCATAGGGGTACATGTATGTCCGTTTTTCATCCAAAAATGGATGGATGAAAAACGGACATACGGTCCGCACGTGTGAAAGGGGCCTTACTGTCACTTGTCTCCTCCCTTGGCCTATTCTAGTATTTCAGCACGGTAAGGCTCCATTCACACATATGCATGAATGATGGTGCATGTGTATTTTTGAGCAAGTTTGTGCATCACATTTAGCCAAGCTGTTTACATACTGTCCAACCACCAGTCACTGCACAATTTATATATTTTATTATTCAAGTGTCTGCTTATGGTCTTGACAACAGCCAGAAGTCTATTTTGAATCTTTGGGGAATAATTGGGGATATGGTGATTGGAGGAGATTCAGGGAATGTGAAGTTGTGGTTAAAGGTAAGCCAAAAGCCACCTTGGTTTGGTCCGTTGGAGGTTGGATGAACTTTTTTTTTAAATCAGAAAAAAGGTTTATTCAAAGAATAATAAACATCCACTTGAAAAATACAACTGCTTGTACATCAATCTGCTAAAGTATAAAAGGTTGAAATACAAACAATAGCAAGAATAGTTGAGAGACATACTATTACGTAAGGTAATGACATATATGTTTCAGTTACAGACAGAGATGCAGTATTGTAACCGTGGATAGAATCAAAGAGTGATAAAAATGAAAAGAAACAACAAAGTACTATAAAACAATTGCTAATAATAGTGACCCAAACATCTATGCCCATATGCTGTATAGACAAAACCACCCAAAGTACTCCTTGCTTCAACTTATGTTTACTTATTAAATCCCTTGCATAAGCATACATTATCAGTTGCCTATACTGCTTATAGATTGAGGCCCACATTGGGTCAAGATTAGGAGAGTTTCGCCTGACAAATGGCCGTAGCATAAATGTCATCTGCTGCAGCTCCTGATCTCTGGGAATCCTGGACATTCTTGCACTCCCTATTATAAGTGCTCCTCATGCCATCAATTAAGGCCTCAGATTGAGGGAGCAAGATCAGTACAGAAGAATCAAGAGAGTGCTGCAAAAAAGTAAGTATTTTGTCGTGTGTTCCTATACTTCTTCTCAACGTTCATGCTGCTCCATGTGCTTTTCTTTACTGTTCATGGGCACAGTAATCGGTCGTAGGAAACATCGTTCGTTCGCCCACTTATAAGATGTTTTAGGCAGATACAAGTTAACTACATTTGTTCATGCCTATTTGTATTAAAATAAGTTTGTTTAGATAGGTTTGTAACTAGAATGAAATGCAAACTTGATTCAGTGTAATGAGAGGACACTCAGCAGCTAGACACAGGAGAACTAGTGTGGGACACCAGAATAAAACTTTTTAGGATGTCCCACACAGGTGCTCCAGTGGATACTATAGGGGTGTCTCCATGTGTGATACTTTAACAAAAAAGTAAGTATTCCAGCTTTAGAAAGGAAATAAAATGTTCTTCAGCTTGGAACTCTGCCAAAACAGACAATTGTACGACACTTCCAAGCAATGTTTCATATTCCTATTTCTGCCCTCCAATATCTGTGTGCTAAGTATACCTATTTTTTATTCACATAGGGGAGAAAAGACTCGGGACATCAGAGGACCCCAACCTCCTAAACAAGGGGAAATCCCCACACCACAAGCAGAGGGTGAGGAGGGAGAGGTTTATGAAGTGGGCAAAATTGTCACCACAACAGGTGAATGTCTGAGATCACAGTTTCAGGTAAGATATCTGTTCCTGCATATTTATAATACATGGTGTGTTTTTTTCTTTTAGGTGATGGGGATGTTAGGGAAGAAGAATCTAATTTCACCAGTGAAAGTGCCCAGATCCTCATCAGGGAGAGAATGGGGTGCAATTGTGATTTAGAAAATATAAAGAAAAACATCAATGATGTTCAAAAAAGAATTAAGAACATCATTGATGTTTTAGGCAGAATCTAAAACACACAACAATTGTACATTTTTATTGTGTATTTTTGAATTAAAAAAAAAAACTTTTAAAGTATTTTAAAAGTCAAATTTTGAAGATGCACACAGTGTGTCAACATGTGCTATCTGCCATCATGGGATATCAATGTACGCGTTTTGTGGGTGCAACCCCTTCTTTCCAACTCAGTTAGGTGAGAGGAAGGGGTTGCACCCCCAAAACACATCCATTGATCCCCCATGATGGGAGCTAGCACATGTTGACATGTTGACATTAGGCATGGGATCAGGAGGGAAATCCCCAGTTTGAATCCCAATTTGTGTGCATCTTCAAAATTTGGCTTTTACAGGGGTGACATCACCCCATCTAAAGAAGGCAATATCAACACAGTTTGGACATACTCATGTCTGACATTGCCTTCACTTTGTCAAAGTTGAACTTTGTAAGTTCCTGAGTTGTGTATGTTATGCTTTGAAACATGCCTGTTTAACCAAAAAAAAGGATATTTACAATGTGAAAAAAAATGATACACCAAAGATGTTGGTTTGTTGAAAAACCCTTTTCTACCGCACATGTGAATGTGCTTTGAGTAAAATGTTTTCTACTCAACAATGTGTGGCTTATTCTTTCAATGCTCAATAGAAATTTTTGTAGTAAGTTGGTGTTTACAGTGACAATGGGGGTTAGCTACTAAAGGTAAATCCATTTTGCACTACAAGTGCAGTTTCAGTGCAGTTTCATGTGCACTTTTAAGTGCACTTGGAGTGCAAAGTGGAATTTCCTTCAGTAAATAACACCCACAGTGCTTTATAATTTGCCACAATCAGGCCATTTTCATGACTCCACAAAATTCATTCATGGTGCTGAAAATTATGAATATTTTTCTCAGTAATGCATTACATACATTAACAACAAAAACAAGGTGTGTGTAGCAGACCCACAACATAATAATAGTTAGCTGAAGAAGAGATTGTCACCTCATGTGTCAGATAAATTACATTTGCACTATTGAAGAAAATGTCTAAAAAGAAAATCCCATGGGAGAACCTAGGAGACAGCTAAAAGAAACCCATGCAGTAAATCAAAGGAAATCTTCTTTTAGTTTAAGTTCAAAAATTGTTGATAAAATGTTTCTTAAACAGTTTCTGGCATATCAATGGCCCCTCACCAGCAAAGTACTCAACATACTTCTGTCTTACTTTGCAGGCGCTTTGGGGGGGGGGGCAAGCTAGGATGGCCAGCTTCAAGCGACCGTCAGGGTTTCTTGTTGAAGTCCAGCCTGAGGCCCAGCTGAGGCCACATAGTTCATTGAATTTCTCCTTAAATAGTTGTGTAGAATGCAGCAAGGATTATATGGTTAGGTTTATATTTCGCCATGTTGATTGGCGTAAGGAATAGGCGGAACCGGCTGATCATTATCCCAAAAGCGTTCTCCACCACTCTTCTGGCTCTGGCCAGACAGTAGTTATAAACCCTCTGGTCCTGGGCGAGGGTCCTCATGGCTTCAAAACGGTCGGATGCTCAGAACAAACACACAGAAAGCACCGAAAAACAAAGGCCGGAGCGGAAAATCAGATATGAGCGGACAAGAACGCACTGAGAATCAAATACGTAATAGAAATACGAACCCACAAGCACAAACCGAAGAGCAGTAACGATCGTAAAAGCAGGAGGCTGAAAAGCGTGAATCGTCTGTCACCAAACTTCTACTAACACGAGATTAGCGAAAGGAGCCCAAAGGGTGGCGCACTTGGTATTTAACTACCTCTTTCTAGTGCCATCGTACACGTTGTACGTCACTGCATTATTGACGTTCGGAAATTCCGACAACTTTGTGCGACCGTGTGTAAGCAAAAAGTTTGAGCCAACATCCATCAGAAAAAATCCCATGGATTTTGTTGTTGGAATGTGCGAACGTGTGTACGCGGCATTAGTGTTGTTAGGATGCTGGTAACTGCTAGCCCATTTACAACCAGTCTGAGTGGGGCTTTCATATATAGCAGTGATAGGAATACTGCAGCTAAATGTACCACTTCATGCTACAGTAGAGATTCGACATTCAGTGATCTTGCAAACATTCCATTTAGTTTGGCTGTTCATTGAGCACTGAATAGGCAAAATTTTGACTGAATTCAGGTTCAGTATGAACCTAAAGTGGATCCCTATTTATGTTTTTGTGCCTCCTGTTTTGACTTTTTTTAAACTATGATTAACAAGATCACAAACTATACTATGAAATTGTTTTGCCACTGGCCAATTTGTATGAACTTGAGGGCTTTAGCTTTATTTTTTTCAAGAGTAATGCCGAGTACACACGAGCGGAATTTCTGTTCCTAAAAATCTTGGATGGTTTTTCCAATGGAATTCCGCTCAAGCTTGGCTTGCATACACACGGTCACACAAAAGTTTGCTGAACTTTCGACCGTCAAGAACACGGTGACGTACAACACTATGACGAGCTGCGAAAATGAAGTGCAATGCTTCAGAGCATGCATCGAATTGTTTCTGAGCATGCGTAGGAATTTTTTGCGTCGGAATTGGTACAGACGCTCGAAATTTCCGATCTGACCTTTTTCCGACCAAAAAAATTGAGAACATGCTCTCAATCCTTTGCTGGCTGGAATTCCGCCAGCAAAAGTCCGATGTAGCATACACACAGTCGCATTTTCGGACCAAAAGCTCTCATCAGACTTTTGCTGGCGGAATTTCCGCTCGTGTGTACGAGGCATTCATTTCCCTATAGCTTTTAGCATTTTGGCTGCTACTTATACTGTTCAATCTAGACTTATTAATGCTTGATAGAAAATCCGGTTTCACAGTGAAAAATACCTATAAAAGCCTTTTTTTTTCAAATTACGATTATTCATATTGAAGAGCAGAGCAAACAGAGACTAAAGTGGGGTAAACACTATAAGAAAATCAGATGAATGTTCGTCCGATTTTTCTCGTTGTTTCTAAGAAAATCGGAACCGATGAACTAAATTTTGTATGGATATTCTTACGAAAATTCTCATACGGCAAATGCTTTTTTTGGTTGTTTATTGTTTCTGATCATGCGCATTCTTTCTTTTCTGATTTTTCTTGTATGAAAACCGTTCATTCTGTTCCCCTACAAGAAAAATTTTGGAGTTTTTACCTTCGGGAATTTTCGTACGAATATTCAAAATCAGCTGTCAAAAGTTGTGTACACACTATATGAAAATTTTATGAAAATTCTTTGGGCGAAAATGTTCATCCGATTCTCTTATAGTGTGTACGAGTCTTAAGATGGCATCTTCCTTGGCTGTAATGGATAGGAGTTTAATTCTGCTTTAATTTCCGAGTCTGGCTTGGGGTGGAATTTCAGTACCATTAGCGGTAACCCCGAGCCAGACTCGGGCTGCATCGCAGGATACAGGGAAAGTTACTTACATTGTCCCCTGGATCCTGCAATGTCTCCCCGCTGTGTGTGCGAGCTGTCTCCTCACTTGATTCACACAGCGCAGAGTGCCACTGAGCTCCGTTCCCTGTGACGTTGCGACACACGGGAACGGAGATCGGCGCCAAATTCAAAAATGTAAAAACACAGTACACTGTAATCTTACAGATTACAGTACTGTATACAAAAATACACATTGGACCATTGTCATTTATACAGCGATCAGTGCTATAAAAATGCATTGATTACTGTGTAAATGACACTGGCAGTGAAGGGGTTTACCACTAGGGGGATGTGAAGGGGTTAAGTGGGTCCTAGGGAGTGATTCTAACTGTATAACTGTAGGGGGGGGGCTACAAAGAATTTCCCCATTCTGCCTAGTGACATGACAGAGATCACTGCTCTCTACCATTGAGAGCAGTGATCATCGCTGTCAGAGAGCAGTGATCTCTGTCCTGTCACTAGGCAGAATGGGGAAATGCTTTGTTTACAAAAGCATCTGCCCGTTCTACCTCTCCATGACATGATTGGGGGCACCTGACAGACATCAAGTCCACGGGACCCGCGGTCGTGGTCACTGCGGTGGGCACGCACGCCCACAGCGCCGCTTCTTGAAGGGGACATACCTGTACGCCCTTTTGCCTTTCTGCCAACGTAAATCAGCATTCGCTGGTCGGCAAGTGGTTAAAGTGTAACTCCACTTTTGTTGAGAAAAAAACATTCCCCCCTGGGTGATCTATGTACATTGCAAGGATTATAACAACCTTTGTTGCAGATTGCTACCTTTTGTTATTTTGAAGAAATCCCAGTATGTTCCTCTGTGCCTCTGTGCTGAGTAGGTCTAATGGGAGTGGTTTCATAATTATCAGTCAGCTGTGCAGCTGCAGAGCACTAATGAGGAAATCTGCTGGGCTTGCATCTCTTTAGACGTGTTCCTACAGGGAGTATCTCACCAAAAATGACATTTTTGTTCCAAGGGATGCGTGAAATCTGACTCTAATGCCCCGTACACACGGTCCGAAATTCCGATCACAAAATCCGTAGGATTTTTTCAGATGGATTTTGTCCGACACTGGTGTTGCATACACACGGTCGGACAAAGTTGTCGGAAAATCCGATCATTCTGAACGTGGTGACGTTCGTTGCATATGAAGGAACTACGTAGAGGCTAGTAGCCAATAGCTTTGGTCTTGTAATGTGATCTGAGCAAGCGTGGCACTTTGCCCGTCGGAATTTGCTACACACGATCGGAAAAAGTCCTATCGGAAAATTTGAGAGCAGGATCTCAAATTTTTTCAGTCGGAAATTCAGACGGAAAAAGTTTGATGGAGCCCACAGACGTACGGATTTTCCGACAACATGGTCCGATAGGAGATTTTCCGTTGGAAATTCCGACCGTGTGTACGGGGTATTAGGAAGACTTCTGGGAGAATTGGTGAGCCAATCACACAAGCAGGAAATGTTGTTTCTGGGGGGTGGTCAGTACACACTTTGGTTACAGAACAACTCCAGGTAGCCATATTGCATTGCATTTACAGAAAATGACAGCGGCTGCAGATTGAAAAGGAAAGGTAATTTTTAATAACATTCAATTACAATATGGCAATTGTATACGCTATGTTATTTTTTCTTTATTTACTATTTTTTTTTCCACAAAAGTGAAGTTACCCTTTAAATGTTCCCCATAGCAGCGCCCAATTCCCCATGTCCTTTTTTGACAATAACTTGCCTATTAACCTTAAAATAGCCAATATTTAGTATCAAGATTCACTCCCCATAGACTTAAAGAGGATTTGCAACTAAGTTTAATTTTCACAGATTCTAGCTGGATTTGTTGAACCCTCTGTGAATCAAACCAGGGAAGATTCACTCATCCATAGTTATCACATTTAATCACATACATATAAACAGTAATAAAATGTTATGATAAAACTGCTGAATGTGTATGTCAACACTTGTCCCCAAAACCAAAAACTCTTGTTAGGGGAGTAACCTTCCACCTAGCGGCAAGAAGCTGAAAAAATATATTATTAAACCCCTCACTATAATATTTTCATAAATATTTATATTTGTTAGCGACGACAAGTACTACATGAAGCATCATTTTAAGCAAGCTGGACATAAATTTGCATATAACTAGCTTACAAACATATTTCCCTAAAGCTAGATATTTTTAAAGAGAGAAATTTGGAAAAAAAAAATTTTTTATGATATTAAAAAGACAAGCAGTAGTATAATGAATTATTTGCATCTTTTACATAATTATTTTTATTGTTTTTTTACTATGCCACATTAATTCATTGGAAAAAATATACATATATTCCTTTAAAAGGCCTAATTAATTTTAATTAGGTACTCAGAAAGTTGTTTGTTTATTCAAATTTATATTGGCTAAAGAATGAACATAACTTTCCTGCAATACAATGTAGTAACTAATAGCATGATTAATAGGCGAATGAACAAAGAAAGGAAATAATGGTGCAGTTTAAAACTAGATTGGTTTGTATTTTACCCTCTGAGCCTTCTTTCCCCATATAATCTGGTTTCACTTTGTAGTCTTTAAATGAACCAATCACAAATGTTTCTAATGCTACAATTGTGCTAAAATAGATTTTAAGGGGTCTGTAAATATCTTTTTTGATCGCTATGCCCAGGCTATACATGGTAGAGCCTCTACTTTCCACAAAAGGTCTGACAATTGACAGCTGAATAATATAGGATACAGCTAAGGAAGTGGTGGAGCTTAATCCCAACCTAGAGAAAATTCATCTAAAATCTTGACCCTAAATCCAGGCAGGCTACAAAGGCATAATGGAATGGACCCAATGGTCTTAAATAAGTACTTGCAGGCACCACAAAGTGCCTCCAGTTTTAGCACCGTTGTAACCCTGAAAATGTTTTAGGCTAGACCAAGTTTACTTTAAAGCTGATCTCCAGACAGATACAACAGACACACATTAATGCAGATCTGTATTCCTTAATACACAATCACATTATTTATTTTTAATGCAGTTAGTGTAAGTGTGATGTTACTATATCCTGTGCTCTGCATCTTTTTGTATTTCTGGAGGTAATGGACACCAACAATAACCTCCTGGATACTGGAAACTAATAAGAATAAGGTGCAGCGCTATTTCCCATACTAAATTACAAACCACTTCCCTTGTGATAGTGCTTTAACCTCCCTGGCGGTTTTCCCAAGTGTGGCTCGGGGTTAAATTTTAATACTATTAGTGGTAACCCCGAGCCACACTCGGGATTGCATTGCAGGATCCTGGTGTGGTATACTTACCTTGTCCCCAGGATCTTGCGATGTCCCCCCGCTGTGTCTGCGGGCTGTCTCCTCCTCCCTAAGCCTCTGTGTTCGGGGCTCTGGTCCCTGCGAGTGTCGTGATGCATGGGGGCAGAGGCCGGCAGCAAATTCAAAAATGTTAAAAAATCATAACACATACAGTACACTGTAATCTTACAGATTACATTACTGTATGAAATAATTTCACATCCCTTTGTCCCTAGTGCTTTGTCTAGTCACTTCTTTTATGTACACTTGTTATTGCATACCCACGTGGGTTTGTCTCTCACGTACCGTAATTTACTTTTCATTCCTTTGAATAAAACTTTTGAACAATACATCTCAATACCAAGCAGTTGTCTCTTTCCCTTAAAAGTCCCCCAAGAGGAATACACCCTGTATATACAGAATTTTCTGGGATGTGGGTTAGACCTGCTCCAGACCAACCCCAGCACCTCTCCCCCTATTTCTAGTGCTTTGTCTAGTGCCCTGCATGCAGTTTTATATTATATATACTGTTCTTTCTGCCTGGAAACTGGAGATTGTCCATAGCAACTAAAAAGTGTCCCTTTACATTAAAAGTGGTTTTAGACCAGCTAGAAAACAGCGATAGTAAATTAGAACACTTGCAGAATTGAGCGATAGTGAATCGTGGGGAAATTAATTTTATTATTATTATTTTTTATAATTATTTATATTTATTTATTATATTATAATTTATGATTTTGTGTTTCAAACTTTATCATACCCCAGATATCTACTAGACACTTGTTTGGACAGATATAAGTGTGTTATTGCTAAGAATTACAGGCCTACAATATAAAACGCCAAATTTCTATGCAAAATAATTGTACTGCTTTGAGATGCAAAAATCTGACATAATCATACCACCAGGGAGGCTACACACATTACATAGTATCCCAATTCCATGTGTACATCCACTAATTAAAAAAGAAAATGCTGCACTACACTACTCCTCCCCCTTCATATTAACTCATCCAAATAATCAAATTCTGTGTCAAATGAAATTATAGTTTGAAGTGGACTTATTTGTCCAAAAACAAAACTTACATCTCCAAATGAACAAATCGCATATACAGTACAAACCCCCCACTTCTAGTTTCACAAAAATCTACTTTTAAATACATCCCAAACCATAAACATATGCACAAAGGCCACAATATATATACAATATATATTCTTATATCAAAAGATGTCATGACGCTTCAGCTTTTTTTGTAACTACAATAGACCATTTTAGGTCCTCATGCACAAAACACTGAACCATAAAACCTTCAATGATCTTCAATTTCTTGTTTGACATGGTTTACCAACCTATGCATCTAACCCCACTAGAAACAAAGAATCCCTAAAATGTAACTTTTATTATATCCTCAGAGCGTGAAGTGAATTCTTCTTCTAACAAAAGTTGTGATGACACTTCAGCCTGTTTTGTAACTGGAATATGCTTTTTTAGGTCCTCATGCACAAAACACCATGCCATATCCTTTATTAAAGCATTTGTTAATCCCCAAAAAATAAATAAATATCCATCTCCTCCAGAATATTATACAGCTTAGTGCTTGTGCTGTGTCATTTGGCCACCTGTATCACCTGAAATACCTGGCTGATCCTGCCAGTTTCTACCCTCCCCTCTGTATGCTGACCCCAATATATCAGGGCTGCTGAGCCCTGACACCATTGTCAACATATGTGCCTCCATCAGCTGCAGTCCTCCTCTGTGTCTCCTGTGTCCTCTCCTATATCCTCTCCCCCTCCCCTCTCTGCCTGTCAGCTCCATATCCACGCCTCCCCCTCCCATCCTGCTGATAAAATCACTGTTTCTTTTTCATATACTCCTCTGTTTTTTTTATGTAATGGCCCCCTGTGACTGTGCTTTAGAAAATAATGCTGTATATAATGCCTCTCTTTCTCCTCTCTTGGCCTGGCAGATGCAGTGAAGGCGGGGCCACCTCTCTCCTCCTCTCCCCCTCCCCTCTTGACTGACATCAGCAGGGGATTCCCGGCCTCGCCCGCTGCATCTGTCGGGCCGAGAGAGGAGATAGGTGGCAGGTCAATGAGCACAGATCAGCGCTCTGTAAACAAGGTATATTAAGCATTATTTTTATATAGCACAGTCATGGAGGGCCATTACATTAAAAAAACAGAGAGGATTATGTAAAGATACATTGGTGGGTTAATAACCACTTTAACTACTTGCCTACCCGGCCAATTCTGACACTTCTATATTTAAAAATCATATTTTTTTGGCTAGAAAATTATTCAGAACCCCCAAATATTATGTATGCTTTTTTATTAGAGACCCTATGGAAAAAATGGTGGTCGTTTCAACTTTTTATCTCACATGGTATTTGCGCAGCAATTTTTCATGCATTAAAAAAACAGTAAAATTTAGCCAATTTTGTTTACATAATGTGAAAGATGGTGTTATGCCGAATTAAATAGATACCTAACATGTCACGCTTTAAAATTGCACACACTTGAGGAATGGCGCCAACCTTCGGTACTTCAAAATCCCCATAGGTGACGCATACATTTTTTTTAGAGGTTACCAGTTTAGAGTTACAGAGAAGGTCTTGCACTAAAATTATTGCTCTCGCTCTAAAGTTTGCATTGATACCTCACATGTGGTTTGAACGATGATTACATATGCGGGTGTGACCTACATATGCTTTATCTTCTGCGAGCGAACAAGCGGGGACGGGGGCGCTTTCAATTTTTTTTATTGTTAATTTTACTTTTATTTTTCTATTTTGATGCTTTCTTTTTGCTTTTTTTATAACTTTTCTTCCTATTACAAGAAATGTAAACATCCCTTGTAATAGGAATATGGCATGACAGTTCCTCTTTACAGTGAGATCTGGGGTCTATAAGTCCCCAGATCTCACTTCTACGGCTCACCGATCACGCGGGTGAGTCGGTAGAAGCAGTGGAGGATGGCGGGAGGGGGGAATGTCCCCTGCCTATAAGAATGATCAAGCGGCTGAACAGGTGCTATGATTGTTCTTACAGTAAAGGGAATCGCCGGCTCTAAAAGAAGATATCTGAATGATGCCTGTAACTGCAAACATCATTCAGATATCCCAACTCAAAGTCTGTCATATGACATTGGGTGGGCATGAAGTGGTTAATCTTCAATTTTGTGTTTGCATAGTTTGCCAACACCAACAGTATCTTACAAAAGTGAGTACACCCCTCACATTTTTGTAAATATTTTATTATATCTTTTAATGTGACAACACCAAAGAAATTACACTTTGCTGCAATGTAAAGTAGTGAGTGTACAGCTTGTATAACAGTGTAAATTTGCTGTCCCCTCAAAATAACACCCCTGAGTGAAAATATCTAAATTGGGGCCCAATTAGCTATTTTCCCTCCCCAGTGTCATGCGACTCGTTAGTGTTACAAGGCCTCAGGAGGGAATGGGGACCAGGTGTGTTAAATTTGGTGTTATCGCTCTCACTCTCATACTGGTCACTGGAAGATCAACATGGCACCTCATGGCAAAGAACTCTCTGAGGATCTGAAAAAAAAAAGAATTGCTGCTCTACATAAAAATGGCCTAAGCTATAAGAAGATTGCCAAGACCCTGAAACTGAGCTGTAGCCCGGTGGCCAAGACCATACAGCGGTTTAACAGGACAAGTTCCACTCAGAACAGGCCTTGCCATGGTCGACCAAAGAAGTTGAGTGCATGTGCTCAGTGTCATATCCAGAGGTTGTCTTTGGGAAATAGATGTATGAGTGATTCCAGCATTGCTGTATAGGTTGAAGGGGTGGGGGGTCAGCCCGTCAGTGCTCAGACCCTCAAAATAACTCAACAAACAGCCATTAATGTCTAAACCGCTGGCCACAAAAGTAAGTACACCCCTAAGTGAAAATGTCCAAATTGGGCCCAAAGTGTCAATATTTTGTGTGGCAACCATTATTTTCAAGCACTGCCTTAACCATCTTGGGTATGGAGTTCACCAGAGCTTCACATGTTGCTATTGGAGTCCTCTTCCACTCCTCCGTGGTGACATCATGGAGCTGGTGAATGTTAGATGTTGCCATGAGGTGCCATGTTGAAATTCCAGTGACCAGTATGAGAGAGTGAGAGTGATAACATCAAATTTAACATATTATAGAGATGCACTGCATATTTTTTATGTCTTGACATCCACTTTAAATAAGTTAGAATATATATGTAGATATTTTAACAACAAATATAACCATATACCGTCAAAAGCCCTGGAGTAATAAAAATAAATTTGTTTAATAAGTAATATCCCCAAAGAAAGCAGCCTTTGCGGTCACACACTACATGGACTATATGTGATACTAAAAATGTTAGATTACCAAACGTGTACATTTTTATTATAGGTTAGTCAAATGAATGTTTATTTCAGTGTAAAATGATTGCAATTTAAGAACCCACTCAAGCATTGTTTCTGTCTTATTAGGAATAACTATAAATTAAAAAAAGTATTTTATGTGAATATTAAATGTTTGCTAATGAACAGCAATTCATATTTGACACTATACAATGTGTATTACTATATATGAAAATATATAACAAATTGTAAATGGCAACACAAAAGAGCACAACAGTCTATATATACAGTATATATATATATATATATATATATATATATATATATATATATATAAATTAGGGTATTGTTTTTTTATCAGTTTCTGAGCCCTTTTGTGTTGCCATTTACAATTTAAATTTGAAAAGTTGTTACATTTCACAGTTCATAGTGCTCACCATAAGGGAGCTGACAGCCTATTATTTTTCATATATGACATGCAACCTGTATAGGAAACTTAAAAGAATAGTTAATTATATCTTGCATAAAAAAGGGAAAAAAGATTTTGTTCAACAAACCATGCACCTGACAAGAATAAAATATACACCTGTATCAGGTTAGCTGATGCATTATATTATTATTTTTTTTTTTATTATTATTTTAAAGGATACCATACCACATATCATTGTACACCATTGAAAACATTGTTTTTGTTGTCATGGTGACTAGTTTATCACATATTAATGATATTAACTATCACAGGATGATGCATCTGTAATTGTAGATTGATGTGACTCCAGTATATGTAAAAGACCATAAAATAAAGCAATGTAAAAGCAAAATTTAAAGGTAATTGTAGTAGCTTTAAATGGCAATATTTGTTTAATTGTCTAATGGACAATTTAACTTATAGTGAATATGATCTTTATGTAGTTACCCAACCCCCTTAAGTGTTAAATAATTACCTCATCACAGCGATCTTTACTTTATGGTTCTGCCAGGTGCCGCATAGCCTTTCCAACAAAAATGCCCCCCCCCCCTCCAACCTTTTATTCTTAATGTGTATGCATACCACTGCCCCATTTGCCCCTATGGATGGGACAATGAATGATTTGAATATGGATACCCATTGGAAAGCATATTACTTGTAATAAATCGGGATGGGCAGAACTGACCCCTGTTCGGTTCGCACCAAAACTTTCGAACACCGCAAAAGTTCGGAGCCGAATAATGAACCCCATTAATGTCAATGGGACCTGAACGCCAAAAATCAAAAAGTGCCCTTTTGAAGGCTTATATGCAAGTAATTGGGCATACAATGGTTATAGGGGTTCGGGTCTTGCACTGGGGGACATGTATCAATAAATAAAAAGTTTGTGAAAAAAGTCATTTTTAAATGAGCAGTGTTTTTTGATTTCTGAAGTGAAAGCCTAAAAATGAAAAATAATTTCCAATATAGTGCCTGGGGGTCCCCCTTAGTCTACCTGTAAAGTAGCACATCTGCACCATGTCTGGAATCTGCTGCAGCAATAATTGCATTTTTAAAGCCAAAAAAATGAAATTTTCCCTGCAAGCTGCCTTTATTTTGCTCAGCAACAGCTGGGGAGCCAGTGTGTATGATGAGGCCACAATGTAGTGCACTGGGAACAAGATTAGAGATTATTTGGATATATTCTGGTGTCACTTTGACTTTGTATATAAGTAATGGGTGCATACAAATTGATCTTTGGGTGTCGGCGCCTTCCCACCATAACCCTATAGAGGTACTATTGATGAAAGCAAGAATTGACCTTGCTGTAAAAAATTGCAATGATATGCACCTGTCAAACAGGTGCAGAAAAATTCCCACCCTTATCCTATAGAGGGGCAATGAGGGGCAAATTGCAATCATATGCATATGGTTGGTGTTTTTGCCACATTTGATGTGCCTGAGACACAGTTTACAGATAGCAACAGTGCAATCTGCTGCAGATGTGCTTAAAAAGGAAGGCCCAGACAGCTGAGCTTTGGAGAGTGGGCCGGGAGATAACAGCTGCAGAATGTGATGGAATAGGGTGGCTGCTCTCTACTCTTTCTTGATGTCGGCCTCCTTGGGGTTGTGTCGCCTCACCTTCAGTTTCCTCCTCTGCTCTATCTGGCACCCAAGTTGCATTGGTGACTTCATCATCATCTCCACCTCCTCCATATTCATCATTACCACTGGAAACAACTTGGCAATATGCTGCGGCTTGGGGAACATGAATGCCAATTTGTCTACCATTGTTCCTCTCTCTCTCCAGGCTCATATTCCTGTCATCCTCAACCTCAGAACCAACATCTGAATTTAGTAATGGCTGGGCATCATCAAGGAGCAAGTGGCTGAGGCTGTGGTCAAAAAACTCAGATGACTCCTCAATGGCTGATGTTGGGGCTATGGCAGGAATAGATGTGAACAAGGAGGCAGGTTTATCCACCCTGGCAACTGCAGGGGACTGCACACTTGTCTCTGATTGCGTAACAGATGATGAGGATGAGGAATTTTTAGTAAGCCAGTCCACCACCTCCTCTGCATTCTGTGGCTGGATAGCAGGGACAAACTCACTAAACAGAGGAAATGAAACCCTGCCTAAGGACTGACCACCTTTACCTGTGGACACATTTGTTGCTGGCCCCCTTACAGTGCAAAGGGGACGTCTGCCTTTCCTTGTTGTCCTCCCAGACATTATTGGGAGGGAGGGGGCGGTGCTTATAAGCAAATGTAAAGAAGAAGTTGAAATCTGTACGTAGATGCACTTTAATCAATGTAAAGGGGTGTTTGGTGAACTTTAATTTGAGTACTCACCTAACTTTAGCATACGCATGCATGTTGATGTTACAGGTCGTCAGTATATATGTTGTTTAACTCTATGCCAACTCGGCATGGTCGGGGGCAGCCGGTGAGCCTCTCGCTGTCTATTTCTTCCCATTCTCCCACATAGGACAGCGCTCGACTACCAGCTTTTGTACTGGTGAGCGCTTCAGCACTTTTGGGCCTTAACTCCTAGTTAACTTTCCTACACCCTTAGTAGGTTTGACTACTCTATTGCTTTCTCTCTGAGAGGTACATCTACATCTACTAAATAGTACCATCTCTATTCAATTTTTTCCTAAACTACTATCCACCACCTCTACCCCCCTCCCCCTCTTTTAACCCCCCTCCATTTGTTAGTTTCTACCCTCCTCTTAAGAGAGGGCAATGGAATCCATAAAAATAGTGTCATTAAATGACCAATGAGCTTCTAACCCCAGATTGTTCAATTAAGCTTTGGTAACAAAATCTGGAAGCTCATTGGTTTCTATGCAGAAGTGAGCCTGATTTTGCACTTTCCAGCTTTAGTAAATAAACCCTGTTGTGTACTTAAAAGTGGGATATGCCTGTACTCCCCAAACAACCAACAAGCCAAGTTCATTTCACAGACTTTAGACAAACTGATGGAGTTCGCAGAGGGCCAGTAAATTCTGGGGGGAGATTTTAATGTCCCCTTGCTCCCATCATCGGATACTTTGTCTGGACACTGTGATATCTTCATCTCAGAGGAAATGGATAGCTAACTCCTTAAACAAGGCCCAATTGATTGATATATGGCGACTGCAACATTTGGGAGAGCGAGACTACACGTTTTACTCCTCACCACACAAACTATACTACAGGATAGACTTCTTTTTGATTCCCCATAATCAACTACACACTGTATCCGACTCTTCGATCCGCCATATTACTCAGTCGGATCTTGCCCCCATCTCCCTTACATATACACTAGATGGGGGGAAACTTGACTAGGCCCAGATTCTGGCGACTAAATGAGGGTCTCCTTCAGACTCCCGAGGTTCTGACGGATGTGATGAAAGAATTGACTCAATACTTCCAGGAAAAGGACACCCAAGACTGTGACCCCGGATCCCTATGGGAGGCCCACAAAACAGTCCTCAGAGGGATTCTCATCAAACACGGCGCATGTATCAAGAAAGGACGTAACGCACAATTATCCAAACTACTTGCCACACTTACCTTAGTGGAATCCCGACATAAACACATCCCCACACAGGAATTGAAGAGAGAATTGGGATCTCTTTGTAAACAAATTACAGACCTACTACCATACAAAGCTACGGCAGCACTGCAACTATGTCAAAAGATGAATTATGAGTCTGGGAATAAATGTGGGAAGTTGTTAGCCAGATCAGTCAATAACAAAAATTAGCAGCCTACATCCCCCAAATTACACGTCCAGATGGAAGAAAAGCTACACTACCAAAGCAAATATCACATGAGTTCAGGGACTTCTACCACTAATATATAGTAATCAATGCATTTTTATAGCACGGATCGCTGTATAAATGTGAATGGTCCCAAAAATGTGTCAAAAGTGTCCAATATATCCGCCGCAATATCGCAGTGACGATAAAAATTGCAGATCGCCGCCATTACTAGTAAAAAAAAAAAAAAAATAAAAATGCTATAAATCTATCCTCTATTTTGTAGACGCTATAAATTTTGCGCAAACCAATCAATATACGCTTATTGTGTTTTTTTTTACCAAAAGTATGTAGAAGAATACGTATTGGCCTAAACTGAGGAAAACTTTTGTTTTAAAAAAATAAAAAAATTGGATATTTATTATAGCAAAAAGTAAAAAATATTGCGTTTTTTTCAAACTTTTCCCTCTTCTTTTGTTTATAGCGCAAAAAATAAAAACCGCAGAGGTGATAAAATAGCACCAAAGGAAAGCTCTATTTGTGGGGAAAAAATGTTATTTGGGTACAGCGTTGCATGATCGCGCAATTGTCATTAAAATTGCGACAGCGGGCAAGGACCCAAGCGAAGTAGGTTCATAAGGACCAGGTGGGCTTCATCCCGGGAAGGCAGGGGCCGGACCAGATCAGGAGAGCGGTAGATTTAATATCCCTCATGCAATCCTCCTGGGATGGGAACCCCCCCAGCCAGGATATGTTCTTTCGATAGACCTCCAAAAGGCCTTCGACACGGTCACCTGGCCATACCTCTTTACCATCCTTCAAAGATGGGGCTTTGGCCCTGAATTCCTCAGAACCCTCTCATCCTTATACTCTTCCCCTAAAGCTCAGATTAAACTACAAGGTCACCTATCCGACCAATTCCCAATCCTGAAAGGTACCAGACAGGGATGCCCACTATCTCCCATACTCTTCGCCATAGCGATAGAAACCCTGGCTCTAGCTATTAGGCAAAACCCAGACATCCATGGAATAAATTGCGGCCAACGCATGCACAAATGCGCCCTTTTTGCAGATGATGTCCTCCTCTTTATCACCTCCCCTCTCATTTCGACCCCCAACATCCTCCAATTCCTCAACTCCTCAACTGAGATTGAACCAAATGTTCAATCTCAGGTCTCCAAGTCAATATGTCAAAATCGATGGCTTTGAATGTCACAACCCCCCAAGAACTAGTCAACAGACTCAAAGCTCATTTTCCCTTCACCTGGTGTGCCTCCTCTCTTCCCTACTTAGGGGTGCCCCTCACCCCTAAAATAGAACTTCTGTACCAACGCAACTTTCCCCCTATGTTCAAGAAGCTCTCAGATGAACTCATGCAGTGGTCTCTATACAAATTGTCCTGGCTGGGCAGAGTCAACTCGGTCAAGATGACGTTATTACCCAAACTCTTGTACCTATTCTGGTCCCTCCCTATTCCCATCAAAAAGTGTGCACTGGACAAACTACAATCTTCCATCATCCGCTTCACCTCTCTAAAAAAGTTATATTCAGAGCAAGGAAAAAAGAAGGCCTAGGCCTCCCTAACATTTGGTGGTACTATCAAGCGCCCCAACTATGCCAGTTCTCACCAATTTATTCTAAGGGGCCAAAACCGGACTGGGTGGACATAGAGAGACAGGCGACCCCCAACCACACACTGGACTACCTAGTCTGGAAACCACACAAAGACCGCCCCCCGATCTTATCACCTACACTCTCTCATTCGATGTCCCTCTGTGACACTCTACATCAAAATAGCTACCTAGTTTCCCCCTGGCACCCCCTCGCTCACATTTTCCACAACCCCCAATTCCCCCCGGGTCTTAACATCAAGGCTTTTGGATGGTGGCTCGATAAGGGCCTATACAGAATAGGGCAATACTTTAATAACAACGGTCCCATCTCTCTCAAGTATTGCATCTCCAAATTGGACATGCCTTCATCCGAAACCTTTCGCTACCACCAACTGGTACATTTCCTGCGAGAAATCTGGAAAAGCTCAGCCAACCCACTCTCTGTCACTCAATACGAACTTTGGTGTTCCTCAGACATGGGCGTCAGGGGAGGAATCTCCCTTATCTACTCAGCATTAGCTGACCCGCAGGGGAAAGCGGCATATATGCAAAAGTTGGAGCATGACCTACAATTTGATTGGGAGCTGGACACCTGGCACTCAAATTTTGCCCGATCGTACAAAGGTATCTTAAACACCTCCCTTGTGGAGGCAGACCTCAAGGTTATCTCTCGCTGGTACCTGGTTCCTACCAGACTCACCAAATTCTATCGGCAGTCCTCTCCGTTGTGCTTCAGGGGCTGCGGACTCATTGGCTCCCTCCTACACACTCTTTGGGAGTGCCCCAAAATCAGAGGGTTCTGGAATAGAATTTTCAACCTAATCCGTAAAACCACTGGCTTTGCGGTGCAACAAGACCCTACCATAGCACTCCTTAACAACAAAATTCCAAAGGTTCCTAAATTGACCAGCTCCCTCATCCACTTCATCCTCCCGGGGGCCAAGATCACCCTAGCCCACGCGTGGAAATCACACAAGTTTCCTTCTGCCAAACTAAGCTGAAGATATCCTGGATAATGGCGCAGGAAAAAATCTCTAGCACTATCCTAGACACCTCTGACAAATTCTGCCTCATCTGGGATCCCTGGGCAAGGTAAGTAGGCATTTCACTACTCCCCCAATGAGCAAGCTCCCTAACGGATTACTACAATCCTGGCTATCCATCTTCTTCTCCTGCTCCCTGCGAGGGTTCCCGCCTCCACCATCCCTTCCTTCCCTTCCCCCTCTCTCTTTCTCTCTTTCCTTCTTCTTCCCCTACCCTTCCACCTCTTGATACTCCTTCCTGCCTCAACTTAGATGGTCCACGTTCTCTAAGGGCACTATCTGAATAGCTCTGCAGGCTGTTATCCCTAGCTTTCAGCTCGACCCTGGTACGATTAAGAGGTCACACCTCTGAGTGGCCACCCTGTTTCTCAAAATGCAGTTGGGAACCGACTCAATACTGCTTGCTCACCCCTTCGGGGTCGGCAATCAGTTCAGGAGCTAGGCAAGTCCAGCCTAGCTATTAAAGGGGGCTCCCGGATTCCGATAAGCCCCCCGCCCACAGACCCCGACAACCAACGGCCAGGGTTGTCGGGAAGAGTCCCATGTCCTCATCAACATGGGGACAAGGTGCTTTGGGGTGGGGGGGCGCAGGGCCCCCCTTTCCCCAGGGCACCCCCCATGTTGAGGGCACGCGGCCTGGTATGGCTCAGGAGGGGGGCACTCGCTCGTCCCCACCCCCTTTCCTGACCGGCCGGGCTGCATGCTCGGATAAGGGTCTGATATGGATTTGGGGGGGACCCCCACGCCGTTTTTTGGCGTAGGGATTCCCCTTTAAATCCTTACCAGGTGACGGGGCTAGCGCGGCGGCATTGACTTCCTTCGCTAGTCCCGTCTACCTGGAGTCACGTTCTAAATGAACGGACTTCAAACTAAGTCCGCCGGACTTTTGAGGCGAAAAAGTCTGCCGGAGCCCACACACGGGCGGATTGTGCGGCGGACAATCCTGCGGGATAGTCCGATCGTGTGTACGTGGCATAAATGTTACTAAAGATCCAATACTGTGTTTGTTTGAATGTGTTGGTCAGAACTCTCCAACTGACTGACATTTCTGTCTTTTAACAGCCAGCAGAATTATTCAAAAATTTTTGTCTGAAATTTTTGTCAACTATCCCTTCCATCTATGCTGTGAAAAGGGAGCTCAAAGATGCATCTTGAAAAACTTAATATGAGAGTACAAAACCTTGAACCCACCAAAAGTTTTTTCGTGAGATGGAAGTCCTTCATGGAACACAGATAACAGATAACAGAACTCTGAGCTAACTTATCTCATGGCTCCATTTCAATATATAGCATGGCATGCCAGGGCCAATCTAACTGATTCCCTGGGTAGGTTAAAGATCCATTCTTGAAATCTGCTTTAATTGACTATGCCTTTGATCCATGATCATCTGTAAGCTTAAGAACCACTTAGCTACACATAAGCTATTTTTTCTGTATATGTTCCTTTTTTTATCAGAAATATTGTTTATTAATCTGAAACAAGTATACATAACAGATACAACCAGTGATAAGGAGATGTTTATGGTCAATAGTAGTATGCAAGAGTAAGCAAGAGTAGTACACTTTACATTATAACAAGTACATTCAAAGTGCAGTCCTGTACAGTAGGTATGTCTAAGAGCTAGGCATATAAAATAAAGTGATCAGAATGAGCAGACTCTAAAATACTTACAAGATACAGTGAATTTCAAATTAGCCCAAGAGCCTGTCCATAACCAACTCAGTAGGAGCAAAGCCTGGGCCTGCCAACCAATCACCCCATATCCGATCAAATTTGATAGGGCTCCCTCAATGCTGCAAAATTTGCTTCACCATATGTTCCTTGTTTTGGTCATACAGTAAATCATGCTATATATAATGTGATGTCTTTGGGCTCAAGCAGCAAGCTTCAGCCATGTATATACTCTAAGATCATCGGTTTACTTTACTTTATATAGGATCAGCTCTCCATCTGGGAAAATGTAGGCTGATAATAGCATTTCTTCTCTTGCTAGAATCTATGGAATGTTTAATTTATGCTGTTGTCAGGTAGATGGAATGATGTGTACCATGCTTCTGTACGGCCCTGTCTGGGTTATAGTCATAACAGCCTTGTAATGTTTTGTGTTTTCTCTTTTATTTTCACACTTGAAAAATCCATTAAACATTTAAAAACAAAAGAAAACTAAACGAATATTGTAAAACATGAATGCACCAAAAAAAAAAAAAAAATAATAACCAGGAGGTCCATATTGTACTTAAAAACTTCTTGAACTTCATTTGTTCAATGCATAGACTTTATTTTATATATACTAATACCTGTATTAAACCAACTCTACATAGAAAACTAAGCTAAAATAGCACTTGTATGGACTGTATTGAAATTTTCTGAACACAATATTATCTAAATGAAAAAATAATAATTTAAATAGAATTCATAGATCAAATAGAATTAATTAAACTTGAATTTCCCGGTGAATGATTTTTACAATTCAAACAATTTGTAGGCATTTAACAACTTCAATATATTCAATGGTAACATCCAAATAGAATTTATTCTAAATTAAGTTATGGGTTAAATAGTTACAATATATTATGTGGGTGTATTTGTAAGGCCTACATTTGGTGCTTTTAATGAAAGTCTTGTTCTATAAGATAAATTGAAAATGTATGCATTATCTTTGCTCTACAGACTTTGCAGCTCCTGCTGATATAATTTTTTTTTCCTTTTTCTTTAGTAGACTCCTCTAATAATGAAAAAAAAAACTGTCTCACCATGCTTAATTATTCCAGAGCAGGTGCTACCCAATACATTCTCTTTTTATACTGTATGAATACAAAAATAAATTCTAACCCTTCTAACACCCTTTATAACTCATGAGGGGTTATTTGCGAAAGGCATAACCACTTCGCACTACAAGTGCAAACTACAAGTGCAAAGTGCACTTGAAATTGCACTGAAATTGCACTTGGAAATGCAGTCGCTGTAAATCTGAGGGGTAGATCAGAAATGAGGGGAAGCTCATCTGAATTTTATTATCCAATCATGTGCAAGCTAAAATGCTGTTTTTTTATTTTCCTTGCATGTCCCCCTCGGATCTACAGCGACTGCACTTCCAAGTGCACTTGCAGTGCAATTTCAAGTGCACTTTGCACTTGCAGTTTGCACTTGTAGTGCAAAGTGGATTTGTCTTTCGTAAATAACCCTCATGGTGTTGGAAATAACTACTTTATCAAATCAAGAATTTAAAGTTGGATGTCATATTAGTGCAAGGGCATATATAAGACATATAGCCAAATAATATATAATTATAGAGAGCAACGCATAAATTAACATGCGGGGTACCTAACCGAAAATCAGCTACCAAAGATAAGAGGTGTGTCCAGAAAGTAATGAAAATAATATTTAAAAAATTATTTTATTGAAACATTTTACTATTAAACATTGGGGGTTATTTACTAAAGTCAAATCCACTTGGCAATACAAGTGCACTGCAAGTAGATCTGAGAGGGACATGCAAGGAAAATGAAAAACAGCATTTTAGCTTGCACATGATTGTATGATAAAATCAGCAGTGCTTTCCCTCATTTCAGATCTTCTCCTCAGATCTACAGCGACTGCACTTCCAAGTGCATGTAGCATAGTACAAAATGGATTTGCCTTTAGTAAATAACCCCCATTGACTCCTTCAAATTATGCACCTTGTGAGTGTACACAATGCTCCCAATGATTTTTCCATTGTTCATAGCATCCTTGGAAGTCTTCAGGTGGGATGGCATTTAGATCCTGTGTAGTGGCTATTTGGAAGTTATCCACACTACCAAAATGGTGTTTTCCAGCCAAAAACTCTATAACAGCAAAACTACTCAAACACCCAGGAGTTATCCCGGTGATCACTCAACTCTAGAAAATCAGCCTCCCTTTTCAATAGGCCAACAGGTCTTGGCAAAACAAGCTGACGTTACTCCTTCTGATCAGATGACAAGTTCTTTGAAACAAGTTTTGCACACACTTTTCTCATGTTCAAATCCTGAGTCACGATTTAATGAACAATTGACTTGCAATTGACTATCATTCTGATAGTGAGCCATCAGTCACGGTTGAGAACAGACCTCACTGCATCACATTTTGTTCCGTTTTTGATGAAGAGGAGCATCCTGACCATTGTTCATCTTCAACACCTTCTCTTACTTCATTGAAGGCCTTGTGCCATCGGTACACTTGTGCAGATGATAGTGCAGCTTCTCCATAAGCTTTTTTTCCCACCATTTCTGATGCACTTTTACCCAATTTCACAAAATTTTTTATCGCCTACTGCTGTTCCAAACTCACTTGCCTTTTTCTTAAGACGAGGCACTTGAACAGCGTTTCACAAAAAATAATGGGGGTTATTTACTAAAGGAAAATCCACTTTGCACTACAAGTGCAAAGTGCACTTGAAATTGCACTGAAAGTGCACTTGGAAGTACAGTCGCTGTAGATCCAAGGAGGACATGCAAGGAAAATAAAAAAACAGCATTTTAGCACACGATTGGATGATAAAATCAGCAGAGCTTCCCCTCATTTCAGATCTACCCCTCAGATTTACAGTGACTGCACTTCCAAGTGCACTTTCAGTGCAATTTCAAGTGCACTTTGCACTTGTAGTGCAAAGTGGATTTGCCTTTCGTAAATAACCCCCAATGTCTCAACTAAGCTATACCTTCCACCCCAGGTGACCTTGGCCAGCTTCTCCCTTGACAGAACCGTTCTTGAGCGTACATCATTATATTCTGGACACACCTCATAGATATGCCATGTAGACTATGAACAGTATTACCTGTTGCATGGTGCCAACAGAATTATTAAAGCAAATATATTAAAGCAAATATTTTTGAACCTAAGACACTTCATCAATCATGACTACCAACATGTGTTATTTCTATTTCTAGTGGTACAGTGTCCTTTTGGCAATACATTTACAGATGCTAAAAAACAAAGATCAATGTAATCCTGCTACAAACAGGTATTTTTTTCCATTCTACCCAGCAGGCTGAACGGAAAAAAAAACTGAAGTGCTCATGAGGAGCTTGCTGTACTATGCGATGTTAGAACAGTGATCTCCCCGCTAATCTATTGTGTTCTGACAGGGGGACTGCCCCACCATCAGAACACACTGGTCAATGCTAGCTGCCATTAGCTGCCAACACTGATCAGATGCCAAACAGCTGCTGGTTTTCCAGAATGTTCGTTCAATAGAAGCTGGACAGGCTGCTGTAGACACTGGCCAAATGTCGGCTGGTTTCTGTTGAACTGATACTGTCTAATATTTGGCCCGTGTGTACCAGCCTTAAGAAAAGTCTCTCATGCTAACATAAGACTGATAGGTAAAACTACCTGAACGATTTCTCTGTAACCTAGAGCGACTTGCAGTTAGTTGCTCGACCCAAACTGGCCCATGATAATTGATAAATAAATAAAAGCACATCTGTTACTAATTTTGGCTACACTGATATGAATATTCAATATGCACTTGCCTTTTATGGACAAATTAATAATCAAATAAATCCCTGGTCAGGGTAATATTACAGCTCTAATAAGGATGTACTTATTTCCGTTAAATGCCACCCATACTGGTAACTGGAAATCACTGGTGATGGGAGCCAACATTCCAATGAAAAGCAGGCTTCCTGCAAGGGGGGAACTGCTTCAAACATTAAGGGCCTCTGGACCAGAGAGAGAGAGAGACTAACGTTAATGTGGACTAGTTTGCTCTTATCTACCCATCATTATCTATGGTTCATTATTAGGCATTCTTACAGCATGCTTAATCATAGAATAGCATAGAAAATACAGTAATCTAGCCATCACTAGCATACAGGGTACTGCTTTTAGTAGCTAATCAGTGGTGATTTTTTACATACACAGCTTTCAAGACTTCAGTTAGCCTGCCAAAAGCTCATGCAGTTTGAACCTGAGTAGAGCTAACATTGCTTGCTTTCCTCTTAGAAGGGTGCCCAACATTTTGCTCCATTTGTTAACTGTATATTGTCAAAGTAAAGTAACTAAACTGTTGTTCCTCAACGTTTATGATTTATTGTGGCCGTACATTGATCTGTAGTCTTTTATATGTGGGAATCTTTATCTACTTATCTTTATCTTTCATCCTTTTAAGAACAGCATTGGGTTAACCTAGAAATAAATAATATTGTATGTGTAATGCAGTTTATGGCTAAAATAATGGTGATTATCATTGTATTATTTGATGCAGAACTATCTCTTCAATGTTACCTCTTTATGGACATAGCAAAGGCATATGCGGGTTTATATCCCATATTTTTTTTTTGTTTTTGTTTGTTTGCATACAGTATCTGAAATAAAAATGCATTTTTTAAAGCATTCAAATATTTAAGTTATGTATTACTTGATGAGAAAATTATAAAATCAAATCCAGTCATTTTGCAGAGCAGAGTGTCCTATTGGTCTCACTAAGCAGAGATACACAGTCCAGCAATCTTTAATGAGCTAGCAATGAGCCCTATTGGCCCCTTTGCTAGTCTGCAAGAGCTGACTTGCTGACCTCCAGATGGAGACACTGCATTATTTATTTGCTAGGGTAATTCCCCTATGATGTCATTTCTATAATAAGGAAGTCCTATTTCTTTTGGTTTCTATTCATTTTTTTCTTCAATTAAAGGGTGAGTACACGTGGACTGAAAAGCTCAGTTTCAGTTTGAGAACAAAACTGCTCATTATGAGTCCTGCCTATGTAGAAAACTTGGGAAAATAGATTCCCTTTTGTATCGTTCAACTTATTTCATAAGAATTATCATATTCAGGTCTGTTCATTGGTATTCATTATTTATTTAGCCTTATATTTTATGTAGTACCTCTGGTGTCTATGTGCTTATGTTCACAAACTACATTCATGTATATTTTTTAATGAATATCTAAGTAAACCAATGGGTATTCTTATATTGAAAAATACCTATGCTTGTTTTAATCTACCTAAGGGTAAGAGGAAGTGTGTTTGAGTGATGGTGGCGATGTCCTTACCAACGTATTTTATAAGATTCATCACTGTAATACAGGCATACCCCACTTTTAAGTACACAATGGGGTTTATTTACTAAAGCTAGCAAGTGCAAAATCAGGCTCCCTTCTGCATAGAAACCACTGAGCTTCTAACCCTAGCTTGTTCAATCAAGCTTTGGTAATAAAATCTGGAAGCTCATTGGTTTCTATGCAGAAGTGAGCCTGATTTTGCACTTTCTAGCTTTAGTAAATAAACCCCATTGTGTACTTAAAAGTGGGGTATGCCTGTAATGGACTTTTAAGTGAAGTTGTGGTTTAATTTATCCAAAACTTTGAAAGCTCATGCTGGACTATTATTTAGTTCTTATTAGCGCTACACCATTTATCACATTCTTATATAACTGACTAGAGTAGTTCTTTCATTTTTTATATTTTTTTTCAAATGCTTTCTGGGCAGTAATTGTGGTTGTTTACTCAGATGAGTAAATACATAGGTATGGACACCTACACAAAATAAATAAAGTCAAAGATACATGTATTCCTCTCCATCAAGATTTTTTTTTCACATAGATCTCCTTTAGTAAACTGATGCCACTAAAAATAAAAGTTAAAACAGAGTTTCATTACAAAGGAATTGCACATTAGAAGCAGCCATGTTGGATAAAAGGTATAGCAACAATCATCTTCAGTTTTCATGTACTGCAGGAGAAATACTTTCAAACATGCTGAAAACATATTTCTAGATTATTTTAGATCTCCTGTCACAAATCTGACAAAATAATTCCTTATTAAAGTGCATAGTTAAAAATACTTTGTGAAATCCAAAAGGGGGAAATGATTGCAATACATAACAGAAAAAAAAAAAAAAAAACCCATAGCATGCCTCAGGAGTAAAATTGAGCTGTCTTCATCATTTTACATACATATTCTTTCACATATCAAAAAGAATGGTAATCGCCTCATTATATATTCACTGTTAATGCAGCCTTATAGCTGAGAACATTTCACATCACTGATTAAATTTAGTCTGTGGTAAATTCTCACTGTTATTTAATGTCATTTATCACCTGCTGTTTTGTCTTACTGCGAACATCCTGCCTACCCTGTGCTGTCTAGAGTACATGGACCTTCTGTGACTTTAATGTACTTAGAACAAAGCCTCCAAAGTGCCTCTATCAGGAGAATGTTGGCAACTTGCCCTTTTTATATTCAAGCCATTTTGCTGCCTGTCACTCAGTGCTTTACAAATTGAACTCAAAGCTTAGGTAAAAAAAAAAAATAGGGCCTATGAAACATTTCTTTTTATTGGAAAGAATATGCTAATAAAGCGCCATCAGCAGGAAGCAGGTTGTGTCTGAAAGAGTTTTGTCAACTCTGAATTAATTTTCTGTGTTAAGGCACAGAAGCTCAGGGTGCATCTAGAGCTAGGCTGTGGTAATTAATCCTTCTAGCTTTGGATACAAGTGCATTTTAATAAATAAGACCGGTGTTTAACAGATGTGAGAATACAACCTTTGTTTTTTTTTTTTTGTAAAAACAATACGAACATGACAGGCAGTTAGACCAAATAATGATTATGAAAATGTATAATTCTTGGAATCATGTCCATTTGTATTCGCAGTATACATGATAAAGTATTGCTGGAAATGACAACACTTTAACAGCAGCAGCGTATTTTAACACTTGATGCTACAACGCTTTGATAGGTCCTACAGGGTGTAAAAATATACTGAATCAAGGATATACATTTTGAATGCAATGATAATAAAACTGTGAGAACTGTCATGAAATGTGTTTATGCAGTGGCAGTCTTTTCTAACAGGTTTAAAAATGCATCACCCTTTGTAAACAGTTAATTACGTTCAGTTGCATCTGTGCTGAGAAAGAGTTTTCTTTTTTTTTTGTATTCACATACATATTTATTCACAGAATGAAACCCCATTTACCTGCTGTTTGTACTGAATAACATTAAAGCTAGTCAGTCAGAGGATGTCTTGTGTATGTAAGTTTACAATTATGTGGTTTAAACAACTTTGCCCAACCAAAAGAAATATTATTGTGCAAATACATTATGTTTTATTGTCTGTCAATGAGGCTGTGTCAAATGATTCACTATCAGGGCTGGTTCACACCACAAAAACCCCTCCAGATCTATTCCGGATGCATTTCTGTATGTGCATTTGTAACGCAATTTGGAGCATTCCTGTGTTTTTTTTGGTGCGTTTCCAGATGCAGGTTTTTTTCATCGTTTTTTCCTATTTTCTTTTCACTGTACTGGGGTCCGGTGCATTTTTGAAGAGGTCCAGTTCATTGTGGTGCATTTTTAATGTGTTTTACTGCATTCCAGTACAGTTCAGTGCAGAAAAAACTCAGCATGTTCTACTTTTTTTCTCTGGAACTGGAAAGCCCTGGAACTGACTGCACTGGTATGAACTATGCTATTGGAAACCATATAACCTACTTTCCATGCGTTTTTGATGCAGAAAAAATGCACTGGACTGCATGTGGTGTGAACTGGCCCTTGCACTTTTATATTGGGTGTGTTTTTTATGACAATAGATGTATCTATAAAGGTCAGTGTGGTTTGGAATTGGCCATTTGATTGCCTAGCTGGACAACTGAGCAGACACAGACAAGATCAGTTCTAGTACTCAGTGAATAGATAGGAGCAGGTGGTGTCAAACCAGGGGCAACGGAATGCATATGATAACATATAGTATTAGACAATGCATTTGCACCAGAGGAGAATGGGCAGACTGGTTTGAGATGATAGAAAAGGCAACAGTAACTTAAATAACTACTCGTTACAACCAAGGTATGCAGAATACCATCTCTGAATGCACAACACATCAAACCTTGAAGCGGATGGGCTACAGCAGCAGAAGACCCCACCAGATGCCACTCCTGAATGAATGAATTAATTCATTCAGATGCCACTCCTGTCAGCTAAGAACAGGAAACTGAGGCTACAATCTGCACAGGCTCACCAAAATTGGACAATAGAAGATAGTAAAAAAGTTGCCTGGTCTGATGGATCTCGATTTCAGCTGCGACATTTAGATGGCAGGGTCAGAATTTGGCATAAACCAAATAAAAGCATGGATCCATCCTGCCTTGTATCAATGGTTCAGGCTGGTGGTGTAATAGTGTGGGGAATATTTTTTTGGCACACTTTGGACCCTTTAGTACCAATTGAGCATCACTTAACAGCCAGTGCAAAGGAGGAATTTTGGGTCTTTTAGACCCCCGATCCCTCCATAAAGAGTACCTGTCACCACCTGGCACAAGGAATGTAAACATCAAAATTAAACGTGATCAGATTTTTTTTTTTTTAAAGGGACAATTTAAAAAAGAAAATACGATAAATAAAACATTTTTTTAAAGCACCCCCGTCCCTGCGAGTTTGAAAAATGAAAGAAAATGCATAAGTAAGTCGTGCCCACAAATGTAAGTGTTGTTAAAATTACACATGTGAGGTATTGATGTGATCGTCAGAGTGAGAGCAAGAATTCTCTGTAACTCTAACCTAGTAACCGTTACATTTTTTTAAAGGGTCACCTATGAAGGTTTCTAGGAACTGTAGTTTGTCGCCAGTTCACGAGTGTACGCAATTTCAAACCATAACATAACCATTTCACATTATACAAAAAAAATAGCTAGCGTTACTGTTTTGCTTTTCTTTTGCTTGATGAATGTGTATTTTTTCCCCAAAAAAATACATTTGAAAGACCGCTGCACAAATACCGTGTGACAAAAAAAACTTGCAACGATCACCATTTTATTCTCTAGGGTCTCTGCTAAGTAATAAGTAATTTCCTAGCAAAAAATACGGATTTTAACTTGTAAGCAACAAATGTCAGAAATAGGCTTAGGCATAAAAGGGATAATTATAAAAAAAACTGGTTTCTTGAACATGAGTTTGCTGTACTCCAATGGCTTCCACAGTCACCAGATCTCAATCTAATAGAGCACCTTTGGGATGTGGTGAAAGAGATTCACTATGGATTATTGGATTATGGATGTGCAGCCAACAAATCTGCAAAAACTGCGTGATGCTACCATGTCAATATGGACCAAAATCTCTGAGAAATGTTTCCAATACCTCGTTGAATCTATGCCATCTATGCCACAAAGAATTAAGGCAGTTATGAAGGCAAAAGGGGGTCCAACCAGGTACTAGCAAGGTGTACCTAATAAGGTGGCCAATGAGTGTATATCTAAGTATTTATGCATAATTCCACCAGGACTCCTATTGGGCCTTTTGCCGACAATACTTGTTTTTACATTGGATGTATGCACATTGACCAATACTGGACACTTTCACCTCCTTCCTGCCCAGGCAACTTTCAGCGCTGTCACACTTTGAATGACAATTTTTGCAACACTGTACCCATATGAAATTTTTATAATTATTTTCTTCACACAAATAGAGCCTTCTTTTGGTGGTATGTAATCACCACCGCCACTGTTTTTTTTTTTTTTTTGCTAAATAAATAAAAAAAGACCAAACATTTTGAAAACAAAAAACTTTGTTTTTCTTTGTTTCTGTTATAAAATTTTACAAATAAATAATCTTTCTTCATAAATTTAGGCCAAAATATATTCTGGTACATTTATTTGGTAAAAATCAATCCTGATACACTGACATTCATTTCTTGAGGCCCAAAAATGTCAGGGCAGTCCAAGGTATGTAATAATAGTCATGGCAAGTTTCTTGAAGTTGTCATTTTTTATCAAAAGGTTTTAGAAAATTAAGAAGTTAAAAAAAAAATACATACTGTCACAAGTGCAATACAGTGTCATCATATAACTGGTGTGGCAGTATTCAGGGACACTGACTGATGACAGTATGTAAAAAAAAAAAAAAAATAATAATAATAATAATTTTTTTAATTTTTAATTTTTTTATTACTTTAAAAAAAAAAATGTTTTACCTCTGCGACCAGAGCAATACAGTGTTACCATAGTAACACTGTATTACTCTGGGGTAGTGATAAGGATTTTTTATTTATTTTTTTATACACATTATGATTGCTTATCTAGTGAATTTCACTAGTATGAACAACAATTTTTACATATGTATCATTGTGATTAGCTGTGATTGGCCACAGCTAATCATATGGTACAGGTGGGCTGTGCTCTGTCTGTCCCATGTGATCACTGTGACCAATCACAGCTAGTGTGTTGCCTTTACATGCTAAATTAGTTATAGTTACTTATATAGAATGTGTAGTTTACCACTGCCATCTAGTGGCCAAAGTCTGTAGCAGTTTTATCTCTAGTTATGTAAATTTCTCAGACAGGAAGTGACCCTTGATTTAGGAAGTTCTTCAACCATTTTAGATCGTCATTCTATGTGGATGCAGCATGTCTGTTTCTCTCCCAAGGGGCTAGAGACATCATCACCTGTAAGTGCCTTTCTGTTGTGTCATCTGTCATTTATGCTAGACTAGTTATGTGTATAATGTGTTACTAGTTACTATGTGTACTGATATCTTGTCATTGTATTGTATTGCAGTTTCACAAAAGAAGTAAAATAAAGTTGGATTACTTCGGTAAACAAATCAAGCATTGGGCTTCTGTTACTGGATTCTCTAACAAGTGTTTAGCTGTCCGTTTGGAACCACACATAGTCAGTGTTTTGAGAGCAGAACAGCTAGCAACACAATTGTATACAATGAATGAAATAAAAGGAAGCCATTCATTGCCATTCACTGTTTGCAATTATCATATGATCTGCTGTGTTTGGTTATAGCGATCACTTGGTACCAGTAACGGGCCAATACAGGGACCGCACGGTCATGTGTGAGGTGAGTTCCGGGAGGATGTCATATAACATCCACCCGAAACAAGAAAATTCCTGCTGGGCCATCATTTTTACAATAGGCTGCCAGGAAGTTGTTAAAGTATATGTAAACCCTTAACTTGTAAAACAACCCATTCAATTTAAAATAAAAATGAAAGGCAAAACATTTGTGTATACATATAAAAAATATTATACCCTTTTTTCTTTTTTTTATAAGTGCTAACATACCCTCTGTGCTTAACTGCATAAGGAGCTCAGGGAGCCAAGGGAGGAGAAACAACTGCACACTGGTCTGCTCAGTGAATGACTATGAGGGGGGTGTCCGCACCAGTCTGATAACTGGAGGAGAACAGTCTAAGTTCTCAGCACAGCTAGAACACTGGCCACATTGTTCTCTCATGTCTAGTTTTTAATAGCAAAGCAGAGGGACTGCAAAAACACCAGATATTTCACACAGAGGAAGCAATAAAAAGAGAATAGGACATTTTTCATATGAGTACATGGTGATGAAGGAGATGGGAGATATGGAATGCCTAGCATGAATAAATAGCAATTGGTTTTGGGACAACTGTGTACACTCCCTGTACATACTCCCTCAGCTTCCTCCTGCACAAACTTGATTGACACTCATCACTCCTCACTCCACCAGCACATCGCTTGCTGCAGATTGTTACTTCTAGTCACCTCCAGCACATTACTTGATTCCCCAAGAACAGCACTATTTGTTGATTAGGCCTGACACTGACTCAGCCAGGCCTCAGCAAAATGCCCTTTGCACGCTGGGACCGCGGGCCCCAATGGTGTAGTAAAAAAGTCCTTGTGCCCCCTCATGGCTGCAGCTCCCTCTTTCCACTGCCCCTTCCACCACAGTCCATGCTTCTGGTTCTGCACCCATCTCAGACTGCAAACTCCCAGTCCTCTCAGGCGTGCCTCCCCAATCCTCCTGACCCGTGCTTTACTCACGAGCCCTCCTGTCTGAGACCAGTTGTCCTCCCTGGAATCTCTTATTAGCACTCTCTCCTGCTGTCCTCTCCTTGCTCTTTCTTGTGCCTCTGGTCCAGGACCTCTCCATGTGTTCCTGAAAGTGGTCTCCACTGCACCTGAGCCCAGGCCCAAGGTCACCCCACATGCCAGACTAGGGAGCTCCCTCAAAGGCCCTGACAGCCTCCACACCCTCTCACTCCAGCTCTTCCACCCAACAACTCCCCCCCAGCTGGGCTGACCCTGGGTATTTAAGGAGGCCTGCCCCCTGCCAATCCAAATTGGGGATTGCTTAGGGCTCCTCAGAATACCCCAGGTGGCGCTACCTCCTCTCCAGCCTCTCTTTCGAGAAAACACTAGAAGATTCTAGAAAAAAGTAGGAGGTCCCAGTGATGCCACCTGTGAGTCACCCAGCACTTACTCTGAACTACTCCCAGCCCAGAATGAAAACAAACAGGCCTAGCTGCCAGCCAGGCCTGCTTACATTTACCTATCCTCCCTAGCATACTACTAGAGGGTGCTACATTTGGTTTACATATTTGTTAATCTTTTCTTATATAACAGTAATATATAAGCATATAATAAGCAGTATATGCTTGTGGTTAACATATGCTGATGGCAGTAGTTATTCAGTTCCCAATGACTTTGATTAGCTTACTGGGTAGGGTTGAGCGAACCCGAACTGTAAAGTTCTGGTCCGTACCGGACTTTTGGGTGTCCGGGGCCCGAACCCGAACCCGAACTATTGGCTGTAAGTTCGGGTACGGTGTTCGGCGATGTATTGGCGCCTTTTTAACAGCTGCAGGGCAGCCAATCGATGCTAGTTTCACTAGTGTGCCCTTAGAAGCCATCACACTGTGATTGGACAGTGCAGCATGTGACCCTGCCTCTATATATAGTCCAGACACACAGCACACAGCGTCATTCTGCTATAGACAGGTTCCTGTGCTGCTAAGAGAGAGGATTTTAGGAGTTAGTGTGATAAAGTCAGTCAGTCAGTCCACATTCCTTTAATTTTCTTCAAATTAGTTAGATCAGTGAGCGATCTAGATAGCTAGAGTAGAGTAGGGAGTTTCTTTATTAAGGAAAAGAAAGAGGCAGAGAGAATTATTGAAGAGATTCCTAAATCAATTGTACCCTGGCTGGGGTGCAGTGCACAGTTTTTTAACAATGCCATGAGGCCAGTGCCAGACAAAATATAAAAGTTTTACCTGCAAGCTCAGTGCACCATTAGGACCAACACTGCATATAGTAAGAGATACACCATAGTCTGTGTGTATTCTGCTATTGGAAAAACATTGCAAGAAAATTTAATTTTGCTGTGTTTTTTTTTTCCCCAATAGCATTTTCTGCGTGTTCATACATGCTTTAGATACTGTCCGTGTATTCTGATATTGGAAAAACATTGCAAAAAAATTTAATTTTGCAGTGTTTTTTTTCTTCCCAATAGCATTTTCTGCATTTTCAAAAAAGCTTTAGACACTATCCGTTTATTCTGATATTGGAAAAACATTGCAAAAAAATTTAATTTTGCTGTGTTTTTTTCTTCCCAATAGCATTTTCTGCGTTTTCATAAACGCTTTAGACACTATCCGTTTATTCTGATATTGGAAAAACATTGCAAAAATTTTTTATTTTGCAGTGTTTTTTTTTTTCCCAATAGCATTTTCTGCGTGTTCATAAACGCTTTAGACACTGTACGTGTATTCTGCTATAGACAAAAACACCCATTTAGGGCGAGATCATACATTTTGAAAATATGAGGAGATCATCAAAAAGAGGACATGGCCTGGGTCATGGTGCTGCTGGTGGCGCTCCTGTTGCAGGGAGAAGACGTGGTCGATCTGTGCCAGCTACACGCACTAGTGAAACACCTTCCTCAGGTGCGAGTAGGCGACAGAGCCTGCAGCGGTATTTTGGCGCGCCTAATGAGACTGTGCGAATGTTGAGGCCAGGACAAGTACAGGCGATAGTAGATTGGGTTGCTGACAGTGCCTCCGGTTGCTTCACATTGTCTCCCACCCAGTCTCCTGATGAAAGTTCAGAGTTGGCACCTGCAGCCGATGTCCATCAGTCTTTCACCTCACCCCCTTGCAAATCAGCCAATCAGTCTGAGCCCCAAATCATGCAGCAGTCTCTTCTGCTTTTTGATGACTCTGTTAGCAGGGTTTCCCAGGGCCATCCACCTAGCCCTGCCCCAGAAGTGGAAGAGATTGTGTGCACCGATGCCCAACCACTTATGTTTCATGATGAGTACATGGGAGGACCAGCTACACGCACTAGTGAAACACCTTCCTCAGGTGCGAGTAGGCGACAGAGCCTGCAGCGGTATTTTGGCGCGCCTAATGAGACTGTGCGAATGTTGAGGCCAGGACAAGTACAGGCGATAGTAGATTGGGTTGCTGACAGTGCCTCCGGTTGCTTCACATTGTCTCCCACCCAGTCTCCTGATGAAAGTTCAGAGTTGGCACCTGCAGCCGATGTCCATCAGTCTTTCACCTCACCCCCTTGCAAATGGTCGATCTGTGCCAGCTACACGCACTAGTGAAACAACTTCCTCAGGTGCGAGTAGGCGACAGAGCCTGCAGCAGTATTTTGGCGCGCCTAATGAGACTGTGCGAATGTTGAGGCCAGGACAAGTACAGGCGATAGTAGATTGGGTTGCTGACAGTGCCTCCGGTTGCTTCACATTGTCTCCCACCCAGTCTCCTGATGAAAGTTCAGAGTTGGCACCTGCAGCCGATGTCCATCAGTCTTTCACCTCACCCCCTTGCAAATCAGCCAATCAGTCTGAGCCCCAAATCATGCAGCAGTCTCTTCTGCTTTTTGATGACTCTGTTAGCAGGGTTTCCCAGGGCCATCCACCTAGCCCTGCCCCAGAAGTGGAAGAGATTGTGTGCACCGATGCCCAACCACTTATGTTTCATGATGAGTACATGGGAGGACCATTGCAGCACGTCTCGGATGATGACGAAACACAGGTGCCAACTGCTGCTGCTTTCGCCATTGTGCAGACCGACAAGGAGGGCAGGGGTGAAGACTGGGTGGAAGATGATGTGGAGGACGATGAGGTCCTTGACCCCACATGGAATAAACGTCATGCAGGTGACCAGTGTAGTTCGGAGGAATAGGACAGAGCCACCAGCACAGCAGAAGAGGGAGCAGGGTGCAAAAGCGGAGCGTCCGTCCACCTAGACAGTACGTCTGCTACTGCCCAACGCAGCAAGGGACCGAGCACACCAAAGCAAGGTCCAAGGAGTTCCCTAGCGTGGCAGTTCTTCAGACAATGTGCTGATGACAAGACACGAGTGGTTTGCACGCTGTGCAATCAGAGCCTGAAGCGAGGCATAAACGTTCTCAACCTGAGCACAACCTGCATGACCAGGCATCTAAGTGCAAAGCACGAGATGCAGTGGAGTAGACACCGCAAAAACCAAGAAAGGTCTCTGGCTCCTCCTGCTTCTGCTGCAGTCTCGGCCTCTTCATCCACCTCTGTAGTGACAGTGACACCTGCCAACCCGCAAACAGAGGATCTGCCAGCAACACTACCACCTGGGTCACCAACCATCTCCACAATGTCCCATGGAAGCGTTCAGCTCTCTATTTCCCAAACACTGGAGCGGAAGAGGAAGTACCCCCCTAGCCACCCGTGATCCCTGGCCCTGAATGCCAGCATTTCAAAATTCCTCGCCTTTGAAATGCTGTCATTCCGTCTGGTGGAGACGCAGAGTTTTAAAAGGCTGATGTCATTGGCTGTCCCACAGTACGTCGTGCCCAGCCGCCACTACTTTTCCAGACGAGCTATCCCTTCCCTGCACAACCAAGTGGGGGACAAAATCAGGTGTGCACTGCACAACGCCATCTGTGGCAAGGTCCACCTAACTACGGATGCGTGGACCAGTAAGCACGGTCAGGGACGTTATATCTCCCTAACAGCACACTGGGTAAATGTAGTGGCGGCTGGGCCTGAGGCGGATAGCACTTTGGCGCATGTCCTTCCACCACCGAGGATTGCAGGGCACTTCAGTTTGCCTCCTGTTGCTAACTCCTCCTACTCCGCCTCCTCATCCTCTACCACCTCCTCATCCGGTCAGCGTAGTACCTTCACCACCAACTTCAGCACAGCCAGGGCTAAACGACAGCAGGCAGTTTTAAAACTTTCCTGTTTGGGGGAAAAAACCCACACCACGCAGGAGTTGTGGAGGGACATGGAACAACAGACCGATGAGTGGTTGGTGGCAGTGAGCCTCAAGCCCGGCCTGGTGGTGTGCGATAATGGGTGAAATCTCGTAGCAGCTCTGGGCCTAGGCGGTTTGACGCACATCCCTTGCCTGGCGCATGTGCTGAACTTGGTGGTCCAGAGGTTCCTTAAGAATTACCCCGATATGCCAGAGCTGCTGCAGAATGTGTGGGCCGTCTGTGCGCACTTTCGGCGTTCTCACCCTGCTGCTGCTCGCCTGTCAGCGCAGCAGCATAACTTCGGCCTTCCCGCTCACCGTCTCATATGTGATGTGCCCACGAGGTGGAAATCCACCTTGTACATGCTTGCCAGACTGTGCGAGCAGCAGCAGGCGATAGTGGAGTTTCAGCTGCAGCACGCACGCGTGAGTCGCTCTGCGGAACAGCACCACTTCACCGCCAATAACTGTGCCTCCATGCGAGACCTATGTGCCTTGTTGCGCTGTTTCGAGTACTCCACCAACATGGCCAGTGCCGATGACGCCGTTCTCAGCGTTACTATCCCAGTTCTATGCCTCCTTGAAAAAACGCTTCAGGCGATGATAGAAGAGGATGTGGCACAGGAGGAGGAGGAGGAAGAGGGTTCATTTCCAAGGCTTTCAGGGCAGTCATTTACAAGTGGCTACGAGGGTGGGTTCCTGCACCAACAAGCGGCAGGTACACAATTGTCTGGCAGCAAGGGCACAGTTCTGGAGGATGACGAGGTGGAGGATGAGGAGGAGATGGAGGAGGAGGAACCATGTTCACAGCAGGGTGGCACCCAGACCAGCTCATGTCCATCACTGGTGCGTGGCTGGGGGGATACAGAGGACACAGACAATACACATCCCACAGAGGACAGCTTTTCCTTGCCTCTGGGCAGCCTGGCACACATGAGCGATTACATGCTGCAGTGTCTCCGCAACAACCGCCGAGTTGCCCACATTTTAACTGGTGCTGATTATTGGGTGGCCACCCTGCTGGATCCCGGTTACAAGGACAACGTGCCGTCCTTAATTACCTCACTGGAGCGTGATCGTAAGATGCGCGAGTACAAGCGCACGCTGGTAGACGCGCTGCTGGTGGCATTCCCACTTGGAATCGGGGGTACGGTGGAAGCACAAGACGAAGGCAGAGGAAGAGGAAGAGGTTGCCATCGCAGCCGGGGCACCTCCAGCACCTCGCAAGGCAGGGTTAGCATGGCCGGAATGTGGAAAAGCTTTGTCAGCATGCCACAACAACCAGCACCACCAGCTGAGATGGAACGTCTTAGCAGGAGGCAGCATTTCACCAACATGGTGGAGCAGTATGTGTGCACACGCCTACACGTACTGCATGACGGGTCTGCCCCCTTCAACTTCTGGGTCTCCAAATTGGGCACATGGCCTGAGCTTGCCCTTTACGCCTTGGAGGTGCTGGCCTGCCCTGCCGCCAGTGTATTATCTGAATGTGTATTTAGCACGGCAGGGGGCATTATCACAGACAAGCGCAGCCGCCTGTCCAGAGCCAATGTGGACAAGCTCACGTTCATTAAAATGAACCATGCATGGATCCCACAGGACTTGGCTGTACCTTGTGCAGAATAGACACATATACCGGTGTTCTGACGAAAACTGTCTTGCTATCGGATAGTGTCCGGCCACTTACTGCGCACGTGCAGTGCTTGCGCAGTACGAAGGACAAGGAGATTCACAAAATCTCCAAAGATGAACGTCGCCTGCGCAGTGAGTGCAGGTTCAAGGCCGACCATCCAAGTGGACATATGGTAGCACATAGTAACAGGGCCCCTCACGGGCTCGCTTGGCTAGGCTTAAACCTCGGATGATGTGGCTTGAACCTGGAGTCACTGTGCATCGTCTTCGGAGAGTTTCGAAATCCCCTTGTCCTACGTACTGAGCAAGCGCAGTACAGGGCGGACACTATGCGACGGGGGGACAGAATTCGACACATCATTCACCACTAGCCTTACCCAGCCATTGTTGTATTTTTGAACCAGTGTTGGCTACCTCGTCCTCCACCGCCGCTTCCACCTACACCGCCACATCCACCACCACCTCAACCTCCTACTCCATTTGAATTTCGTTCTCCTAGGTCAAGATTATAATTTTTTCATTTTTTTTAATTTCCAAGTATTTTATTTTCCCACTATCTTATCCATTAAATTGAATAATTTTTTCCAGAAAGTGAGTATTCTGGGGTATTCCCACCATATGTGCGGCATCGTGCCGTTGAGTTTCTGAGGTTCTTAATGACTTCCTGTAACTCTTCTGCTGAGAAGGGGGCCTCCAGCATTTTATTTTTTATTTTTTTATGTTATTTTAAGTTATTTCCCTATCCACATTTGTTTGCAGATCACTTGCCATGCTCTTAACAACATTTTGTTGCCATTTGCAGACCTCTAGTCCTTCCCATGACCTTTTTACAGCCATTTTAGTGTTCAAAAGTCCGGGTCCCCATTAACTTCAATGGGGTTCGGAGTTCGGGGTCAAGTTCGGGTCAAGTTCGGTCCCGAACCTGGACTTTTTTCCGAAGTTCGGACGAATCCGCCGAACCCGAACATCCAGGTGTCCGCTCAACTCTATTACTGGGTAATATCCCAGGAAGGAATCCCTTCTGTTCACAGAGGCCCTGTCCTAGGTGGAAGTACTGCCAACTTTATTATCAAACCCACTCTTCCACTTAGAAGGTTCTGGTTCTCTTATTTACCTACAGGTTTAGTGCAATATCCTGTTTGGGGAGGGTAATTTCTCATAACCCATTCCCAAAGAAGGCAACAACTATATATAAGCTAAGGTTATAAAAATTATCTCTCTCCCACATACATCTTGAAACTATAAATATATTAGCAAAGCCCAGGGGATTCTATAACCATGCCCAGCCCATAGGTCTTGTACATAACTGTAACAGATCTCTAAGAACATTGATTGTTGTTTTTTTTTTTAGACTTTGTTATACCATTTTTTCAGCTTTTTCTGATTAGCCTTTTGTTATATGTTATAATTTGCTTGTATAGCCATCTGTGCTGTAACAATTAATTTACGTTATTGCCCACACCTAGAACAATGTGTCTCAAAATTCTGATTTCCCTTTACTCGTTCCTTGTTAAATTTGTTTATTGAAATTTAGGTAAAAAGAGAACATATTTAGGCACAGCAATTAGCACATACAGTACTGAGGTGATTCAAAACCAGACAATTTGGGAAAGGAGTGAGGTGGGAAAAGCGTGAAAACACATCAGGAAAAAGAATAGAATACACAATAATATGCAATGTTACCAATAGCCTCAGGTCTCCAAAATGATAGAAGAGGTTACAAAAAGATGCAGGCAGTTATAGAGCAGATTCCCTTTACATTTTATCATTATTACAAGGTCATTGATTGCCTGTTGTTTATGGGAAACAAACTCAGCATTATAAAGTGATGTGCAATAAACTGATTGCTTTAAAAATGAAAGTTACTATAAGTATTAGTATATAATATAACCATGATGATGGTTAGTTGCAGAAGCAGTAATACTTGTGTGTGTAATACTATGTGCAAAAAGAGATTGTGGAAGGATACTGGACTTTAAATTGGTAGCCAGTATTATCCGGGGGGGGGACACATTGAGTAATGTCAGATATGGTAGTGAAGCCAAACCAGCCTCGGTAGGTATGTTATCCCCAAATACCATGAATCTGCTGTGGGTATAAATATAGAGTATATAAGTAGATAGCTCTGCCATATCATCAAGGTATGGTGGAACAAGAAAAAGGAAATGAGGGAAAGAAATATTATAGGAAACAAAGTCCAATATAACCTCTCATCCCTTATTCCAAAGGTGTAAAATGCATAGTATCTCACCTTAGTTGGATATATGCCACTGGCGCCCATGGTGATCCTGGCTGTAGATTAGATCCCTCTACCCAAGTGAGATCCAGGACATCCACTCGGATCGTTCCTCCTGCCTTTCCCATATATATGGGACCAGGAAAATGGCTGCCAGGGGCCAGGCTCCTCCCCACTACGTGCTAGATGGCGAGGGCATGGGCGGGTATGTCTCTGGGCATGCACGGCAAAAAGGAAAGGCCGCACATGTTCAGAAATGGCGGAGCAGGCTATGAAAGAAAAGCCCCCCTTTCCACTGTTGGTCCGGATCGTGCAAACATTCCAATCATGTAAATACGTGGTGGGATGTTGGGGCTATACATAGCTACACCCCGCCAAGGGCTGCAACATTCAATCGGTACCATATGAAAGGAACACAGAGCTACCAGATTGACATGGAACTGATTGGGGAGAGACAAAAGCTCCATACGTGGTGGAACACGAGGGAGCAGTGAAAACCTACCACATACCTCAAATTAGATCTATGAGTAGTAGTTGCAGTCCACTAACCATAGGCTGAGGTACAAAAAAAAAGGGGGGGGAATAAAGGGATGTTTCGTCAGTCGCATCATCAACCATTCGTATACCACCTGTCATCCCCCCATAGATGGACCACATCAAGCACTGAGCAGCCCACAAATCCATTATCTGGTAAAGCCCCATACACACGGTCGGATTTTCCGATGGATTCTGTCCTATCAGACAATGTTGTCGGAAATTCCGACCGTGTGTAGGCACCATCGGACAGTTTCCATCGGATTGTCCGATGGACAAAGTCCTATCTCCTGCTGGATAGATTTTTTGACAACAAAGTCCGATCACACCAAATCCAATCGTGTGTAGCGAATTCCGACGGACAAAGTGCTACGCATGCTCAGATCACATTACAAGACCAAAGCTATTGGCTACTAGCCTCTACATAGTCCCGTCGTAGGCAACAAACGTCACCACGTTCAGAATGATCGGATTTTCCGACAACTTTGTCCGATCGTGTGTACGCAAAACCAACATCGGACAAAGTACGACGGACATGATCCGACGGACCTGGTCCTCGGATAATCCGAGCGTGTGTATGGGGCTTAATAGTGAAATTGTGAGATCTTACAAGTACTTATAAAGTATACAGTTCAAATATTTACAATACATTCCAAAATATGTTGGTATAACTAGAAGGGACATATATAACATAAAGTAAGGTAGGAGGCTAAAAATATTTGCATAGATACATAACATGGCAACAGCCATGTACAGTATATGAATGAGTAGGTACAGCCAAATGTATATTTATCTCTACTGGAGAAAGGGCTTATAACTAACATATTCGTTTAGGCCTGGGGGCCTGGCAGCTTGTAGGGTCACTATCCACTTAATCTCTAACCTGGGCAAATGGGGGTCAATGTTCACTCCTCTGTTAGAGGCAGGGACATGTTTCAGTGCAAAGAATTACATTGCTGAAAGGTCAAAATTGTGATATAGTCCTATGTGTCTACTGATGGCTGACTAGATCTTGCCAATTTTATTTAGATAAATATGGTTCCCTACCCACTTTCAAAAGGGTAGGGAACATGTGGGGTGCCCTGGGGAAAGGGGGACCCTGCGGCCCCCCACCCCAAAGCACCTTGTCCCCATGTTGATGAGGACAAGGGCCTCTTCCCGACAACCCTGGCCATTGGTTGTCGGGGTCTGTGGGTGGGGGGCTTATCGGAATCCAGGAGCCCCCTTTAATAAGGGGGCCCCCAGATACCGGCCCCCCACCCTATGTGAATGAGTATGGGGTACGATGTACCCCTACCCATTCACCTAAAGTAAAATGTGTAAATAAGAAAAACACACAATTTTTAAAAATATTTTATTGCACAGCTCCGGGGGTCTTCTTCCGTCTTGGGGGGTCTTCTCGCTGGACTCCTCTGCTATCTTCTGCTCTTTTACCTAGCTCTTTTACTAGCAGAGGAGTCCGGCTTTCTTCTTCGTCGCCGCCGTCTGGGGGTCTTGTTCGGACGTCGGGGGTCTCTTCTATTCTTCTTGCCGGGCCTCCGCTTTCTTCTTCCAGCTCTTTTACGAGCGGTGGCCCGGGCTAATGTTGTTGTCGCTGCTGCTGCTGTCGCAGCCGCCTTCTGCTTCTTCTTCTGCTTCTTGTTCTTCTTTCTTCTTCCGATGTTGACTCGTCGCCGTCTTCTCTTGTAATGGCCCTGATGTGTTGCGCTTCCAGTTATATAGGGACAAGGGGCGGGTCACCTGCTCATGTCACATGGTGACCCAGCCCCATATGATGTCACAGTCCCAGCATCCTCCTATAGCCGCGGTTTCCCCGTGTTTGGCTGGTGGTCTGGTACAAGATAAAAGTGGTCTCTGATTCGCCGCAAGGTCACTTTTATCTGCGGTGGGAGAGTGGCCCCCTTCTCACCGCGATCCGGTGCCCTCCGCCGCTTACCAGTGGCGGAGGTGATCGTATCCTTCCTGTGGCTGTGCATGTAGACAAGTGAGGGGAAGATGGCCCCCACCCGTCTCCATGACACTGCAGGGTGGAAGTGACGTCAAAACGTCACTTCCGTCCATAGCTCTTAAAGGACCATTTTATTTTCATTTTTTTTTTATAACATTTTTATTGCATTTTACTGTAAATATGAGATCTGAGGTCTTTTTGACCCCAGATCTCATATTTAAGAGGTCTTGTCATGCTTTTTTTCTATTACAAGGGATGTTTACATTCTTTGTAATAGGAATAAAAGTGACACAATTTCTTTTTTAAAACAGTATAAAAAATAAAAAAATAAAAGGTCAAATAAATAAGAAAAAAAAATGTAAATGCGCCCCGTCCCGCCGAGCTCGCGCGCAGAAGCGAACGCATACGTGTGTAGCGCCCTCATATGAAAATGATGTTCAAACCACACATGTGAGGTATTGCCACGATCGGTAGAGCAAGAGCAATAATTCTAGCCCTAGAACTCCTCTGTAACGCAAAACATTAAACCTGTAGAATTTTTTAAATGTCGCCTATGGAGATTTTTAAAGGTAAAAGTTTGTCGCCATTCCACGAGCGGGCGCAATTTTGAAGCGTGATATGTTGAAGCGTGAACATTATCTTTCACAATATAAAAAAAATTGGCTAACTTTACTGTTGTCTTATTTTTTAATTCAAAGTGTATTTTTTTTAAAAAGGTGTGCTTGTAAGTCTGCTGCGCAAATACCGTGTGACAGAAAGTATTGCAACAACCACTATTTTATTCTCTAGGGTGTTAGAATTTTTTTTTATAATGTTTGGGGGTTCTAAGTAATTTTCTAGCAAAAGAAATGCTTTTAACTTGTAAACAACACATCTAAAAAAAGAGGCCCGGTCCTTAAGTGGTTAAACAAAAATATAAACTTTATTAACATTAACATACTTCAAGATAAATAAATCAACTAAATGTACTTAAAAAAACCTTAACCAGCTCAGTCACCATGACCCAAGTTGTTATTTATCCAGATCTGAAGTTTAAAACTGTTCCCCTTTCAGACTATAATAAGGCCATAATAGAGGGCAGGTCCTGTATCTCTTTTTTAAGCCACCTGCAATCGTCTGGAAGATTCCTGGGATCACCTGACCTTCCAGATGTCACCTCACGTTCCAGAGGTGCAGTGAGGGGACTTGAAAGGGTCACAGCCCCAATCCAATGAGGGAAGGAGGGTCTTAAAACAAGTACCCCCCTTTCCCTTTCATTCTACTGCTTCTAATACAGCTATTACTACAACTGATATTAAAAGCAACAAAACATGAATTGTGTAGGTAGAGTTGATCACAAATTTCAGGTGATGTTAAATAAAGACCTAATTTTAGTGAGATGACTCTGAATGTGTTATTTTTCATGATTTTAAATATACAGTAAAATGCTTCTAATAGAAGGGAACCACAGGCTGTTTTAAAGGTTTCCTTTCTTGTTTTATATTTGGTTCTGCTGTGACCTGGGCACCATTAGCTTGACTGCTAGTAACACATAAATCTATCATTTCATGAGCTAATACTGCCAAAGGCTTCAAAAAATCATTCTACCCATTTTTGCATTATTTTCTGCCCTGTAATACACACTTTTTTAAAACCTGGTTCGGATTTCCAAAGACTACAGTGGGACTTTCAGTTTCAAAAATTCAGAATTTCTTGAGGTTCACAGAATGTTATACAAACCTACAATTGTTTAAAGCTGAATTACAACTTTTTTTTCACTAGAACTAAATGGAATGATCAACCCCAGCATAGATCATACTTGTGTAGCATGTTGCTCAGTTGTCTGCAGATCCCCTGATAATTTGGGTTTAGATGTGGCTTTGTATCCTGTGATACTCTGTATATCCTGCTGATAGACTTTGTCCTTTCCACAGCCACTTCCTGCAGCAGCTAAAATCTATTACACTCCCCTTTGTAGAGGATGCAACTTCCATAACAGCTCTGATGGTGGGTGGGATTGAATACGTCCTAATTAGCATTTAATCCCACCCAGTTACCCCTACAGAAAGAGTCCGAACCTTCCACCTCATAGGTCAGAGCATTATTCAAGAAGGAAACCCCTTCATATAATATACAAGGCCTGCTGTGAAAGATAGCAGTGATAATGCTGGGCAGGATTGAATGGATCACAATTAGAATTCAATCCTGCCCAGTTTAAAATGCCATCCAGTGTGAACAGGGAGAGTCCAACCTCTCAGGTCCTGCCCCCCCCCCCCTCCTGGGGGCCCTGCTTTCTGTGAAGTGATTAATTTACATATGAAAGAAACATGTTCATAATAGCCTCCCATAGCCCTTCCTCTGTAGTCTTGCAGTAAGCAGCAAGAAGAAGAGATGCATATGAAACCACTCATAAAGTCTATCAAAAATTAAATATTGATGATACAAGGTAATAATATTTCCTTAAATATGGTGGGCTTCCTGTCCTGGAGCAAAAATGATTACATCTGAAAGGGGAGGAAGGGAAATGAGGCCAGACGGCCCCACGAATGCTCACAATGGACAAAGAAAGCAACAAAAAATGTGAATGAAAAATATGTGAACTTTATTGATACAAATCACGCACTCATCAAGGAGTAAAGGAGGAATATCCCACAGCTGAATTACAAAATGTAAGCTGTGGGTTCTTGTCCCAATACATTACCGCATAAAACATGCATTAGATAAGCTATTATAAAAACTGTAACAAGCTGGGCAAAAAAAAGAAACAAAAACAACGTGGTATGTTTAAAAACAATGCTGAACACTGATGCCACTCACAATGTAAATATCCCCTCCCCTTTGCTTCTCTGACCCACCTTGTGTGCCCTGAAAGATGCTGCTGCAAGTGTAAATATGGGCCACATTTACAGATGGTATAGTGTAGGTGGACTGTATCCTAGTGAAACAGTATTAAAACCTTCATCAACTGCAGTAGAACAAGAGTACTCTATATTTTGGAGTGCCCATGTCGTAAATTGTACGTAGGGAAAACAAAATGCCAACTGCGGATAAGATTCGCCGAACACCTCAAAAGCATACGGCTAAAGGAGGATACCCCCATAGCACAACATTTTATTCAGGTTCACCAGGGCAATACACAAGGTCTCACTGTAAAGGACTTTTTTGCCTTAAATGTATCACAACGCAGGGGAGACTTTGATACAACTCTCCTTAGACATGAAAAACGTTGGATCTTCAGGCTCCAGACTCTGCAGCCTGAAGGCCTCAACGTAAGAATTGAGTCTTAAGGTTTTTTTGTAAGCATAATTATATCATATCTGTATTATCTACATCCCCATTGCCATGTTGATCTGCCAGGGGTTAATAATGGGGCCAGTATTTGTAATTTCCTCATTCTTGTTCTACCTGCACTTCACTTAAATGTATAGGAGGTGTATTCCCTTCATGTTTCATCTGAAAGAAGGATTCATCTCCACATGAATTTTTCTATCTTTGTATGTATGGACACCCACCAGTTTGCACCTTTGTATTGCATAGTATAGCTTAGCATTTATTATTAGTTTTTAGCTGCAGGCTTCCATCTGTCCACAAATTCATTGTTGCAAGGGCAGTTGTTTGATTGGTTGGATAACTATATATATACTGCATACCACGTTGTTTTTGTTTCTTGTTTTTGCCCAGCTTGTTACAGCTTTTATAATAGCTTATCTCATGCATGTTTTATGCGGTAATGTATTGGAACAGGAACCCACAGCTTGCATTTTGTAATTCAGCTGTGGGATATTCCTCCTTTACTCCTTGATGAGTGCGTGATTTGTATCAATAAAGTTCACATATCTTTCATTCACATTTTTTGTTGCTTTCTTTGTCCATTGTGAGCATTCGTGGGGCCGTCTGGCCTCATTTCCCTTCCTCCCCTTGCAGTAAGCAGGGCTGGTGCAAGGATTTTTGACAGCCTAGACAAAACCCTAATTTTGCCGTCCCCCTTGGGTCCACCCCTGACTCCACCCCCTTTGCCCTGCCCATGTATACCCCACCTTTTTAATGAAGCACCCAGCCAATGCAGCCTACCAGCACCCATCAATGCAGCCTACCAGCGCAGCCTACAATGCTTGCTTCCATTCATGCGGAAGTTGTGACATTATTCTTTGGCATGCTGCAAGACAGGAATGACACAGGAGGAGGTATGCCACATTTACACCTTTCACCACCCACATGAATGCCCAGAAACACCCACAGAAACCCTAGGACCCACCCATATCAACTCCAAGAACTGGCACAAGTGCTCCCGTAGCCTGTCCTGAAACTACAGAGGCTCAAAGGATCATGGGGCATGTAGTATCAGGACTGTAAAAGGAAGGAAACATGAAGTCAGATCACTTAGAAATAAAGAGAGTGACATCACAGACACAGAAACCTGCTATATACAGCTAAAGGAGGTAGGTTACACACAAACTGTCAGTGGGGTTGTGATTCATTTACATGCACAATGCATCTGCTGATTTGGGGAAGGAAAGTTGGAGTTCTTTTTTAAAGTTATCATAACTAGTGGTAGGTAAATATATATTACAAGTGCATATTAGGAATCGCTTATACTGTAGGTGCAGTGTGCAGTTAATAAATATTAAAATAGAGGTAAAATGTTAGGGCTGAAAAAAACATTACAGGGAAATATTTATTAAATTATATTCTGTAACTTAAAAAATTAACATCCATGATCACGTCTAAGAATGCAAAAAATGGTCTTTAAATATTTGATTTGTACAGAAAATGTTCTCTGGATAAAGTTCCTACTGGATGGGTGTGACTACTATATCTACTTTTTAAATCATGCCTTTAACCTGACGTTGAAAAGAAGGAAACACATTCTGAAAACATCTGGATTGCCTTTTAAAACAATGCCATTAATTCTGAAATAATGTTGTATAATTTGCCATGGTGGGGTACACTGAGCCAGATATAATGGATTGAACAATTCTTTTAAAGGGCTTTGATCATTACTTATCTTTCAGCTGATTATAGGAATCTTTTGGGATGCTTACAAAGGATTTTTAATTTTGAATCTCTTTATGTCTTCATCCTGGTGATGACATTAATTTCCTCTATTGCGTGTGAAAGGAAGCTGAGTTTTGTCCTTAGACAAAACTTGTCATGTCTTTTGTAAATGCAGATGGGGCTTATTAATTCTAAATACCTCTTTTTTTCAGTCACATTCTAAAATAATGTAATGCCAATATATATTTGAAAGAAATACAAATACAAAGAACCTCAAATGTATATAGATAAAATATTAGCATCTTAAAGTTAAAAATAACAGTTTAATAGTATTTACAGCTTAGAGAAAAGGAAAGAAATATATTTGCATGGTGGTATGTGTAGGCAGTTACAAGCCCTGAGCATGTATAATTGAAAATGTAAATGTACATACACCAATTTAAAGAGTAAGTGATCCAGAGATTAATCTTTTATTATGTTAATTGATGCTGTTTTCAGTTCTTTTCAAAGAAGAAAGGCATTCAAATTTTGCCAGTTTTGTACATGCTCAATTATTAAATGTACTATATTCAAAAGAGTACAATTCTTAGACTCTTCTACAGTTTTCTTTAAAATAATCCAAGTTGTATTATATAAAGAGCAAAGGAGGTACAGTATATACATTTATGAGAAATGTATATGTCTGACTGAATGAAAAAATACTTCCTGCGTATCATGTATTGATTTTGAAGATTGTGTCTGTCTAATAGTGATACAAGTGATTATAAAAGCTGTACGCCATCAGTAGACGTGCACGACGAGGCGCAACGCACATTTCCATATTTATGAAATGGTAGAATGCCATCTGTGGACATGGCGCACGGCAGCTCCAATTCAATATTAACAGAAGATGGAGGTGCCAATATTATGGGGTGATGTGAGGAAGTTTAGTAACAACTGCCCAAGTAACAAATATGCCCAAAATAGAATGAGAAAGTAACTTTTTCAGAGAAAGCCTGCTGTGCCTGCAAGTACATTTAGAACTGCGTGAGAGCAATGTAAGCAGTGTGCATGTGCAAGCAGCTCTTACGCTCGTTCACATGAGTTTGTTCACTGCGCGGCCAAAATCTGAGTAGATGTTAAGCAATGTACATTCAATTGCATGGGTTGAACGGGGGCACCTCTAAACTTGACAATTTTTTTTTTATGCTGGTTCACCTTTATGTATTTTTTTAAGGAGATTTGCACACAGGTCATGTTAGCATGTTACGTTGCCAACATGTGACATGCACCTTGTTAAAATTATGTAAAAAGACTCTCGCTCCCCTAGAATCTCCTAAAAGGGTATTTAACCTTCCCCCTCTAATGCATATGATTTTCTTTGGCTAGCTTTTGCTTTTAAAGGGGAACTCCACACTCCATTCTCCAATGCTATTGTCTCCCCCCTCTAATCCCTTGGATTTCCATGGGCTAACTTTTATATTTTTTATGTATTTTTTTATTTTTTTTCATTATAAATGAATATAATTTTTATTGAGACACTTAGTTATGGTACAACAATTGTAACATAAAGGTTGCAAACAATAAAAGGGGATTGACAATATCAGGTCTGACCTAAAATAGTAAGGGTCTAGTATGCAGGGTAATATTTTCTTTAAAGGGAGGGGTAGTAGGGATAGGTGAGGGGAAAGAAAGAAAATCAGCAAAGAGGTGAGGGAAGGGATTGAGAAAGTGTGTAGATGTTTTAGCAATATAAGCTTATATTCTACAATGAACAGTAAGCAGTGGTCTTTCCCGGATGGCTCAATTTGGGGTGGGCAATCAGGCATGTAGCTGATCCTCTATAGGGAAGGTCATCAGACAAAAAAAAAGGTGGCAATGCAAGTGGTTAAGAACATTTTGCAGCTTGGGGGTCTGACAGCCAGTATTGCCAGTGATCATAGAATTTATTCTAGAATTGTATTCTTTAACTAGGAGTTCCATAGATAGATAATCATTAAGGATATCAGTGGTATAGTTCAGAGTGGGTGCACTGGTCTGTTTCCAGAACCTAGCAATGGAAAGGCGAGCAGCAATTAGGATATGTGTGATAATAGGGTGAAATTTTGGATGCCAGTTTGAGAGTCCTAGTCCGAAGAGAGCCATGTGAGAAGTTAATGTGATAGATACTTTAGTTACATCTTTAATGAGGTTGGAGACATCCGTCCAAAATATAGTAATGGATGGGCATTCCCACCAAATGTGAAAGATATGTCTGTTCATATCACAGTTCCTCCAGCATTTCCTGGAATAGGATATGAACATTTGGACTAATTTCACCGGGGTATAGTACCAACAGTAGAGGATTTTTAATAGGGTCTCCCGATGAGAGATGTTTCTGGAATATATGCTGGGGGTGCTTATTGCTTGACACCAGAGAGAAGGAGAAAATTCACATTGTAGGGTGGATTCCCAGAAAGATATAGCTGAGGATTTTCCTTCCTGTTTATGTTTTATGAGCAGTCTATAGACGTATGAGATACCACGTATTTTGTTGTTGGTTAGGTTGAAGAAGGATAAGATGTCTTTGGTCAGAGTGTTGAGTGAAGTCAATGTAGGTGCAAGGATGTGGCGGATTTTTAGGTAAATGTAGAAATCCTCATTGGGGAGGGCAAAGCGCTCTTTAAGTTGTTGTAAGGACATAAGCTGACAGTTCTGGAACAAGTCCCCTATTTTTTGGAGACCTAGTGAGGCCCACCTGTGCAGAGGTAAGTCTGGCGAGAGGAGAGACAAGGTTGATAATAGTAGCTGATGAAGTGCTTGAGTATGTAGCCCCAAAGAGGTTTGGGTGATTGCTTTCCATATGGATATTGTAGTGTTAATAGTTAGTAAGGAGCGAGGGGGATGGTATCCTATCCATGTGGTCACAAGGATCGATGAATGGCTATGAGTCAGGGCTAAAGCTTAAATTTTTTAGTCCAAAGCTGTGTAGAGGTAGATTCCCAGAGTTTTTAGGCCTGGTCGAGTATTGTTGTTTGTAGTAGGATCTAAGGTCTGGTACTCCAGGCCCAGCATACATTTTGGGGATTTGTAGTAGGGAGGATTTAATGCAGGGCTTATGTGCCACCCAGATGAATTGGTTCAGGATACCTTGTAGTTTGGCAATATCGGATTGAAGTATAGGTAATGGAAGTGTCATGAATAAATACAGAATATGGGGTAGTAGAAACATCTTGGATAGGCTATGCGCCCTGCCCAAGAGGTACAGACCTTGAGTAGTGTTTTGGATACATCCTGAAGTTTCTGGATCAGGATAGAGAGATTAGTGCATAGAAGTACAGTTAAAGCGGATGTTAATTGTATACTCAAATACGGCATGGATAAGTTGGGGGTCCAGGAAAAGGGAGAGACCATGGTGGTAGCCACCTTGAGATGTGGCGGTGAGAAAACACCCAGCGTAGCTGACTTACATTGGTTCAGTTTATACATGGAGACCTGCCTAAACTGGTGTAGGAGTTCACAGAGAGGGGGTAGAGATTTCAAGGGGTCTGTAAGCCAGATGATTATGTCATCTGCATATAGGCCGATCTTATGTGAGTGTTGGCCGATTGGTAATCCAGAAATGCGGGGAGTGTGATCATATGGCGTAAGCTAGGGGCTCAATGAGAAGTGCAAATATGAGGAGTGATAGGCATAAGCATTCCAGAGGTCAATACCTTCGCTCTAGGTGTAGAATAGAGGCCTAAAGCTGCTTGGAGAAAGGGGCCCTGTATACCAAATATCTGTAGGACTAAATCCAAATACATCCAGTTAACTCGATCAAAAGCCTTCTCTGCATCTAAAGAGATCAGCAGAGAAGACATCTGGTGATGCTCTGCCCAATGTATGAGGTCTATGAACCTATGTGTGGCATCTGAGGCTTGTCTACAGGGAATAAATCCTACCTGATCCGGGTGAATGTGGGTGGGCATTTACTTAGCAAGATGTGTGGCTAATAATTTGGTGTAAATTTTGAGGTCAGTGTTTAGAAGTGAAATGGGCCGATAATTAGGTGGATCTTGGGTTTACCAGGTTTATGTATAGTAGTTATAATCGCTTCAAGGGATTACGATGGTATTTCTCTGGATATTAGAAATCTGTTAAAGGTATTATATAAATTGAGTACTAATTGGTCTGGGAAGGATTTGTAATATTCATTGATAAAGCCATTCAATCCTGGTGCTGGTGCTTTATGAAGGGAGATCTCTGATAGCTTTGGAGATTTCTTGATGTGAGAATGGTTGGGAAAGGCATTTGAGCTGTGCCGAGGAAATGGTAGGGAATTGGAGAGGAGTTAGGAAATCTTTTATTTGGGAGGTAGGATTGGGCTCGGATGTGGACTGTGACAGGTTGTATAACCTAGAATAGAATGAGCTGAAGCCATCAGCTATGTCTTTTTGGGTTGTCATTTTACATCCCTGTTTGTCTAAGAGGAACGGGATTCTGATTTGTGTGACCCTACGTTTGTATTGCTGTGCTAGAAGTTTATCGGTTTATTACCTTGAGAGTACCAAGAAATCGGAAGCGCTTAAGGTAGAAATCATAGCCTTTTTGTAGGTAGGAGCTTAATTCATTCCTTACTTCCTGATTTTGTGTAGTGTTTTGTTTGTTTAGAGATTCAAGTGTTTTGATACGGTCAAGGAGAGAATTAACTGTCATAGTTTTTCTTTTATTTTCCTGGGCACCCAACTTTAGAAATATTCCTCTTAGTACTGATTTATGGGCATTCCAAAGGATCGCAGGGTTGGAAACGGACCCTGTGTTGGAGTTGAAGAAGGCAGAAAACTTGGATCATACTTGTTCCCAAGTCTCCTTGGCACTAAGTAATGATGCATTCAAGCACCATGGAGCGTGTCTAGGTGTTGTGGGGGTTATAGACATAGTAATGGATACCGGGGCATGGTCTGACCAAGTAATTATTCCAATTTTAGACAGAGACATTTTTTGTAATAGTGCTTTGGAGGTCAGGAACAAGTCTATCCTGGAGTATGATTTTTGTGTATTTGAAAAAAAAGGAGTAGTCCCTCTCAGTACCATGTTGACATCTCCAAGGGTCAATAAAGAAAGGGTGATAGGAAGGTAGGGATGAGTTTATAGGAAGATTACTGTGGATAGTAAGCAGTTGCACTAACAAGTATAGTGGGAGTCTGTAAAATATAGAGGATCCAACCCAGCTATTCAATAACAGTACTGTACTTATAAACAAACAACTTATAAAAAAACTGTTAATACAAAAATGTTGGGGTTGAATAATAACAGATAAGTGTGCCTAGCCTAGCCTAGCACACTAAAACTGGAAAGTGTGGAGAGAGTTCCAAACATGGTTCTACTCCTCTACTAGTATACTCTGTTGAGCGACAACATGAACCAGCCTGAGATAGATCCCTACGTTATGGAGGGTGTTGGTTCAAGGCAGGTTCCCCTTATGGCGGAGCTTTTGATGCCCAAGGGTTGGAGATTCTGGAAGGTTGCCCTGTTTTTGGAGTAGGTGGGGGTTCACAAGAGATAATACCCCAGTTAATCAGTTGCTTGAGCCCATCTTTGGGGGTGTATACGGAGACTTGTTGATTGTGGTACGTGACCAGAAGCTTGGTAGGATTACCCCATTTATAGGGTAACTTATGCTCATTGAGTATTGATGTCTCCGGAGCAAAAGATTTACATGCATGGGATGCAGCTGCTGAGATGTCATTGTATAGTGATATTTTAACGACAGGCTCTGGGAGGGTGTGCAGAGATCTCACTGCACGCATGATATTTCCCTTAATGTGAAAAAAATAGAATTCTTGCTAAAATGTCTCTAGGGACCGAAGCCGGGAGATGCTGTGGCTTGTGTATCCTATGTGCACGATCGATCATCATATCATTTGTTGTCAGTGTCGGAATGAGCTTGCGAAATAGCTGATGCAGGTATGGCAAAATTTCAGGGGGGACCAGAGACTCGGGAACTTTAATGTTATTACTTTGCGACCTGTCCTCTAGGTCTGCGACTTTTAAGCCGCACATCTGAATAGTTGCAGCGTGGTCATCTTTTGGGTGGTGTGTTCTTCTAGGCAAGTGACTGTGTCCTGTAGCTTGAAGTGGTAGTGAAAAGAGAATCATAATGCTGGTGAGCTCACCTCTCCACTCTCCTGCTATCATCATGCTCCTTGCACTGCAGCTCAACTGATTGGCATCTTGTACTGCCCCCCCCACCCCCCCCCCCCACCAAAGTCTTTATCTATTTGGAGTCTGACTGAGTATTTCAGACATCAGAATATACTAGATTGATTGCATTTAAAAACTCCAATATAAATGAGACATGAAATGAGTAAGCCATGGACATAATTACATCTGATATATTGCAGGTAACAAATGCATACATTTACCAGTTAAACCTATTAGGTTTCAATTTGTCAACAGTTTTGTTTTTTCTTTATTTTCTTTTTTTATGAAGGAGGGGAGGCAGAAGTTGAAGGTATTCTTTGTAAAGAACATTAGTCAGTATTAAATTATATATAAAGGTTAGATTTAGCATCTCCTATGAACTGAAACAATACATGAGATCAGCATCATAATGAAAACACAACATGATTACAATTTAATAATATAAGTGCTTCACTAGGGGATATCATTTACATTAAAAGATAAATGGAACAAACAGAAATTAACAACTGTGCAATGAATACAGAATCTCCAATTGACACTAATAATGCTTTGATTTAATGTGGCATGCATTTATATCACTGTGATTCCTAAGAAACCAAAAATGTTATGTTTTAGCATTATGTTTACATCTGTATACATTTTCCATTTGTAATGGTATAATGTATTTTTCATTTTTTTTTTTATTGCATTCTACTATATCCATTGTTATTTTGTATGCATCACTTATGGCAATGTTTTCATCTAAAAAAAAATACAGATAGATAGATAGAAAGACATCTCGCCACATCTTGCCACTAAGGCCGGTCATAGGCGGTTTGAATCTCGGCTGGTTCAGTAGGAACCGGTCATGATTCTAACCATGTATAGGCAGGTTGAATGTATAAAAATGATTGATCTATCAACTTGGGTACAACCAGCCTGTCAAATCTTACATGCAATTAATCGCTAGAGGCTGGTATGGAAATCCAGCAAGTTTATTTCCTGCAACCCGTGGTTGCAGGAAAGAAATTTGCATTATATATGGCCTGCTTAAGTCTTTAATTTTTTAACCTTTTTTTAACAAGGCGTCCAGCAAAAGTGGCAGTTGAACGGTTTAGCCAAACCATTTAACATTATTGTCAACATTTACCCTATCTAAAGTCTGTCTTAAGACTCTTTCAAATGGGTAGCCAGGGGGCAGTAAAAAGAGGTGGCTGAGTCGTGGTTTCACCACTTTTCCTTTCCTTCCCATGAGAATTCTAACATTACAACCCAACAGGGCTTTACACATAATATGTGGTATTCTTTTCTCTGAAGTTTTTGAAACATAATTTTGGTAATATGCTGGCAGAGAAACTGCCTGGGTGGGTTGGTACTTTTCAGTCCTGGTTTAGGCCTTTTCTGCAGAGCTGGGAGAATGGTGGGCCAGTGAAAAGCCTGAGGGTCCCACATGGTAAGCTCACAGCTTATGTTGTCCCATGCCTGAAAAAGCTTCAGCAGTGGCGAGTGACGGTGGAGGAAATTAAGTCTCTTCCTTGGAAGGCCCTGGAGAGGAGGGTTGTTGAATCTGCCTTTAGCAAGCCACTGGCCGTGAGGAATTATCCAGACCCAGTTATGAGGGAGGGTGTACATTTGCTTAATCTAGAGAGAATCTTTTAAAAGTTTGGGGATTTGGGCTGGCGCTCGTTCTATGGCAGGCTCTTCATGAAGGACAACATGAAGCATTGCTCTATGGATAACCGTGGTTGTGTACGAGCGGAGTGTGGCGGTGTGGATGAGACAATGGACCATTTCTTGCTTCATTGCCCCTAAATTATAGAAGTCTATAAGCTGGTGGGTGGGGCTCTGGTATTCCTTTTCTTTGGAAAGAGGGGGGACCCCTGGAAATTGCACATCTATGGTGTCCTACTATGATAAATGGAGTGGCAACCTCAGCCTTGACTCTGACAAGGCCACACGCCCATTCCTATTCTTTTTCCTTCCCACTTGAGTTACTTGGAGTGGCCGCACAGGGCTTTTGAGACTCATCAGGGGGCCTGAACAAAGGTCCTCGTAGCTGGGTGTGTGGCTTTCTTTCTGTCCTTTCACAGCCCCTAGATTTTATTATGATCAGATTTTTGGAAAAAGGTGCATGGGATCAATGGGATGGGATGCATGGGATCAATGTTTAATTATTTATTAGCCTGAGGGTGTTTTAATGTGGAGGTTAGGGTTGTGTTAAAGAGCATCATGATAATAGCAATCCTAAAATTTGTCTTGGATTGTATATTTAGTTTTATGTTTTTTTTTCTGACAAAAAAGCAATTTTCTGTTTCTATGCTGATGTAAGTTATTTTTGTTTATATATATACACATACATACATATATATATATATATATATATATATATATATATATATATATATATACACCGTATATACTCGAGTATAGGTCGACCCGAATATAAGCCGAGGCCCCTAATTTACCACAAAAAAATGGGAAAACGTATTAACTGGTGTATAAGCCGAGGGTGAGAAATGCAGCAGCTACTGTACGTGGAAAAGAGGGTCAGCAAATGCCCATCTTCAGCTGCATGTCTCCCTGTGTCTTGTACATATCCCCCTGTGTCCTGTACATACCCCCCTGTGTCCATTGCACCCTACCTGTTGCCGATCTGCATCCCCTGGGTCCTGTGTTTGCCTCCCTGTGCGATCTGCCACCTGTGTCCACCGATCGATAGATGCCTCCCTGTTCGATCTGTGTCCTGTGTCCTGTGTCCCCCATTGCTGATCCTGCCGATCAGCGTGTAAGGCAAAACAGACGGCGCCGTTCCAATATACAAAAGCCGCGCCTCCTCCTTGTCCTCGTCCGTGATAGGAGGAACACTCTGTTTTCCCAGCAGTCAGTGTTCAGTGTTCCGCCTATCACGGACATCCTCTTATCCTCGTCCATGAGATGAGAATGACAGGACGTCCATGATAGGCGGAACACTGCACACTGACTCACTGCTGGGAAAATGAGTGTTCCTCCTATCACGGACGGGGAGGAGAAGGAGGCGCAGCTTTTGAACACTGCCGTCTGTCTGCATGACACGCTTATCATGTAGGCAGATGGCGGTGACTCGAGTATAAGTCGAGGGGGCGGGGCACTTTCAGCCCTAAAAAAGGGCTTTAAATCTTGGCTTATACTCGAGTATATACGGTATATCTATATATATATTTTTTTGTTTTATTTATTTTGTATATATGTAAATATGTTTTTATTATGTTGTATGTTTGTAAGACTTTTTAATGAACAAAAATTTACACAAAATATGATGGCAGAGTGAGTAGGTCACTAGTCCCAAAGCTCTGTGAATCCTCTCCCATTCTGTTGTCCATCCTGCACTGATCCACCATTGGGTGATACCACCAGCCTCCTTGGGACTCTGTGCTCCTCCTGAACCGACAGCATAGTAAAAATAGGGCAGAATAAAGTGCCCACAGTGGCCAGTATGCTGGATAAATTCTCTAGGCAAGATGGCGCCGGCAACCTCCCTCCCTCGGCAGCTGCAGTCACCTTGCTCCCTCCAGTGGACACACAGGAAGATTTCACTCCTTTGCAACTGATCCTCCTGTCTTTCCCTGAAATGTTGAGCTGCATGTGGATCCTGCAGTACATGCTACAAACTTAGGGGAGACTGACCCTCCTCCTGCTGAACCCATTTAAGCTCAAATAATCAATCATTCAGGACTGCAAAGCTACACTGACTGCACAGATGGAGACCATTCACATTGACTTTTCCCTACTAAAACAGGATGTTCAAAACTTGCTGGACTGCGCTAGGGCCACAGAGGAATGTGGAAGACACCCTGGCTCCCCTTGCTACCACTGTGCGTGAGGTATCCAGGGAGCTGGCGGCACCCTGGGCCAAAGTGGATGACCTCAAAAAGAGGTCCCGCTGCAACAATTTACATTTTGTGGGAATTCCGGAGAAATAAGAGGGGGCCAACCCAGAGCAATTCTTACACACCTGGCTGTGAGGGACCCTGGGCCAGGATGTCATCCCTGTTTCCTTTGCCATTGAACGTGCACACCACTCCCCTCCTCGACCTCCTCTGGTGAGTGCCTCACCACGACCTATTATTGCCTGTATCCTCAACTTTCAGGACAAGGTGGCTATATTGTGGTCTGTGAGACTACGAGGTGAGCTTCACTTTAATAGTCAAGTGATTTATATCTTTCCAGACTTCTCAGCCGAAGTCCAACATCAGTGAGCTTCCTTCACTACTGTCAAAGCCAGACTACAGGAACAAGATGTCAAATACTCCATGTATCCAACAAAACTCAAAAGTCATCTTTGCAGGCAAGTCTTATTTTTCACCTCACCTACACAAGCCTCCTTCTGGATAGATGAGACCTTTGAACTAGAACTAGATGAGAGTGCACTTCCCGACGCACCAAATGGCCACTAAACTAAAACGTAACCTTTAGTGTAAAACATAAAAAGTATATAACTGACCATAACAGGTATACCTATGTGGTCAATGCCATTATATATAAAAATCAAAGTTCTATCTCTATGTGGTAATATTAACATCTACCAAGTTTAAATGGAGAAAACTTCTCTTGACTATATAAGTATAGACAATATGGGGGTTATAATTTCCTCCTATATTCAATATAAAGGCTCCAGGCTGTATTAGAGAATATGTAAATTAAATGTCCACTCACCGACACCCCTTTGAGACTTTTGGCTACACGCAGCATTCTGGCATGTGCTGAATGATGTTTACAGTCTGGCTTGCCACTATCAACACCTGCACTGTGTGGTATCTACATTTGCACCAGCTTCTCTTATCAGAGATATTATACAGACCTTCATTGGTTTTATGTTTTATCTGTCTGTTCACCTTAGTGATATGAGGAATGACATTCTTCTGGGCCATTCTGTCGCCCCCTCCTCATCCTGACTTAACCTACGTTGTCTGTTCTGCACATGAGGATGGCTGTTCCATCTGACATTTGAACTCTTTAGGATCATTATGACATCCTTTTGCAATTTATAATGAGGATTGACCCCAATGTTTTGCTCCCCACCCTTACTACTGCTCCCCATCTACACTTGATGGCAGCATCACATGTTTTGTTGACTCACTTTTTGTGTTTGGGACATAGGCTTTCTGTAATTGGGATGGAAGAGCAAGGTGGGTGGGTTGGGTTGTTGCTGTGCTTCTGTTTTTATTTTATTTTTTGTTTTCTGTTACTATTGGATTTGGAACATCTGTTCCCCCCTTACATGTCTTTTACCTGGCTCTGTCTGACACTTTTGCTGGGTACCTTACATGGTTTCCTACAAATGCTGATAATTTTATTCTTTACTGTTATGGCTAGTAATTTAAAGATTTTCTTGTGGTATGTGCGAGGTCTGAACTTGCCCCCGGAAACAGTTCCTGATATTTTCCTTTCTTAAAAAATACAAACCACATATCATATGCCTGCAGGAGGCCCATTTAGTAGCCCCTAAACTCATTGCGCTCAAAATGGCTTGGATTGCATGCTCTTTTCATGCTTCCCATACCTCAATATTGCTAGCCAAGTTTCTACCAGCTGAAATTGTTCATGTTAAAATAGACCCCGAGAGCCGTTTTGTCCTCCTGTCCATACAGATTGGGCAATCCATCTTCAATTTAGTCAACCTCTATATACCTCCTAGACATGTGTGGTTAGTTTCATTCCGAATTAAAATTTAGACAAATTTTCGTTATTCAGAAATTCAAATGTATCCAAATTTCCGAATTAGAACAGTACCTAATTTGAACGAATCCGAAAAACCGAAAAAAAATTCTGACGAAATTCGAATAGTTTTCAAATTTCCAAAGAGAATAAAATAGAATACAAAATAAAAGAATAGAATACAAATTTTTTTTTCTATTCTATTCCTTTATTTTCTATTCTATTTTATTCTTTTTGGAAATTGAAAAACTTTTCAAATTCGAAAACTATTCAAAATTGATTTGAAAACGAAAAAACAAAACAAATTCTGAAAACAAATTTAACAAATTTAACTAAATTAATTTATGTAAATAACGAATCAAAACAATACATTTTTTTTGTTCTGCACATGTCTAATACCCCTCCTTTTTCTGCTGAAATTTTGACAAAAATTACCTCATTTACCCTTGATCTCCCCAGGATCAATGCAATTGTGGACCCTGTTAAGGGCCGTTTGCGGGGTGATGGGAAAACTTTTCAGACCCTTTTAAATTGTATGCGAGTGTATGACCTCACAGATATATTGAGATGGAAGCATCCAGATGCTAGACAGTTCACTTGCCACTCTTTTTGTGCAATGTCCCGTATAGATCTGGCTTTTGCTACTTCTATTACACTCCCTCTCATTTCTACTGCAACTATACTGCCTTGTGGCATATCTGACCATGCACCACTCTTGTTAGAGATTGCTAGCCTCCCCTCCCATGGTCCACCCTTGTGGCGTCTAAATTCTCACTGGTTAGAGGGTCAAACAATATACATTGCCTTTGCACAGGTCATGGCAGAATTTAGTAATTAAACCTTAACACTGTTAACCCTGATACAGAGTGGGAGGCCTTTGAACCTCCGCTCCACGGTACTTTATGTCCATCACAGGCGTGCTCAGGAAAAATACCCAGTTGTGTACCGAAGAACTTGAATCTACCATGCTTAAAGCAGAGGCGGAATGCACTGCCAACCCCACCTCTCACACTCATGCCATTTGACTACATTCCCACAGAAGTTATAAACTTCGCCTATTGGATCTCACATCGAAAAATATGTTGTATGCTTCCCAAAAAAATGTTTGAGCATAGCAATAAGGCAGGATGTTTATTAGCCTACTTGCCGTGTCCAGACCATTCCTTTACTTCCATCCCCCATATTCGCACATCTCCAGATACTATTGCTGATGCCCCCCATGAAATCCTGGATGCTTTCATGCCACACTCGGTTATACTCTTCAACTGTACAATATGATGGTGTCCTATTTTCTCAATACTTAGTAAATATATTTCTCCCCATAGTGATAAGCTGGATGCAACACTTACCAAGGAAGAAATAGAGCTAGCTATTACACAATTGCCATCACATAAGACTCTGGGACCTGATGGGTACCCCACTGAGTGCCATAATAAAATTCAAATATCTGTTGAGCCCCTATCTTCTGCATACCTTCAACATGGCCTTGAACGCGGGAATCCTTCCTCTCTCAATGCGGGAGGCTTTGGATGTTCTTATCCTTAAGCCATGCAAGGATGCACTAGATTGCTACTCTTACAGGCCTATTTCATCAATTAATGTGGATACAAAAGTACTGGCAAAGGTAATCGTTAATCGTCTAAATAAAATAGTTCCTTCTTTGGTGCAGAATGACCAGGGGGTTTCATCCCAGGCTGCTCCACAAGAATGAAGATACCTAGGTTCTTCCAAAATCTGCAATATCCTCATGGCCACTCCTCTACCCATGTCATTGTGTCACTGGACACTTGTAAGGCATTTGGTAGTGTGAAATGGCCTTACTTGTTCAAAGTATTGCAGCTCTATGGATTTGGCTCTCGGATGATCGCCTGGATACGAATCCTATACACTGATCCAGTTGCCAGGGTTCGAGTTAATAATACTATCTCTCCAACATTTTCCATCTTGGCCATTGGCCATTGTAAAGGATAGCACACCCACAGCTCCTTGTGCTATCCTTTACATAGAGCTGCTTCCCTAGGAGAAGCACCCATAGTATATGGTCTTTGCTCTTGATCTGCCATTGATTGGATATCCAAAGGCTTCTTGAGGAACTGTGGATGCTGGAACCTGAGACCATCAGCCTAAACTGCGGATTTACAGGCGCATTACCCCTTCAGGGGTTATAGGAGCTGGTGAGTGGGGACCCATAAGGGGGAGCACGCAAGTCACCTGTCAAGTACCAAAGTATGTATCAAGTTTCCAGGTTGCCCCCAGTTATGCCAAAAATCAGGGGAGTGTTCTTTATAGATTTTAGATAATCTAACTGGTGTTAGGTACCATCTATATAGTATCTTATAGACATTTTCCCAACGTAACACACAATGTGAAACTCCTAGGCTGGTTCTAATTGCTTGGTGACCATTCTTGTTCTGAGTATGCTCTATCTAATCTTTTTCCCATTTCAGTATCACTGGAGCTTGTTTTATTGGAGTGTTGGGAGTTTTTGGATTATGATAAAACTCCCATATTCTTTTGTCTAGAGTTAGGGTGTCTGAGGTGAAGGTATGTAGGAGATGTTGGATCTGGAGCATCTTAAATTTATCTTTGTATTTGACTGTTTCTGTGATATCCTTTAGGGTAGAGTAACCAGCATCTAACCATGTTTGAACCGATAGGCCTGGTATTAAGAACTCAAATGATTGCAGTGGTGTATCACCTAGGGGTATATGTATGGGTTCCTGACTTCTTTCTAGAAGGCCTGTCCAAGCTTTAAGTGAAGCGGTAATAGAAGGGTTGTCTGGTAAATACAATCATTTATTAGTGGCCGCTGCAATTAATAAAGCTTGGCGGTTCTTGTTTTGCACTAAATTTTGTTCTAATATGACCCATTGCTTTACTGGGGACGGGAAGTTTTTCTAGACAAATCGCTCTATAATAATCTTTAATCACTGGGACTCCCATACCTTCTTTCGATCTGTGCTTTGTGAGGGTGGAAAAAGCTTTCCTCGCTCTAGTGCATTTCCAAATAAAAGGATCAAAGTGAGATATCGAGTTTATTAAAGAAAAGGACCGTTAAGGGCATTGGTACAGTCATGAAGATAAAGAATTTTTGGTAATATAACCATTTTAAAAGTTGCTATCCTTCCCAGCCAAGAGATGTCAAATTTGCCCAGTTGTAAGAGTTCTTTCTGAACAGAATGAAGCAAGTTTTTATAATTAGTGTCATAAAGGTGGTTCGATTTAACTGTTAGATATATTCCTAGATATTGCAAGGAAGTCATAATTTCATTTTGCCTTATTTTTGGTTGTAAAATTGGTTGTAAGAACCTGGCATTTGGATACATTAATCTTATAGTAAGAAATGGCGCTGAAAGATTCAATCATTGAGCATACCTCTGGTAAGGAGGATTCTGTGTCAGAAAGTATCAATATGACGTCATCCATGAATAGTCCTATCTTATGGCTTTTGCCAGTTACTGAAATGCCTTTTATAGTTGGTGAGCTCCTGACGGCAGCCGCAAAGGGTGCCATAACTAAGATAAAGATCAAGGGGGAAAGGGGACAACCCTGCCTTGTGCCATTGGTGATGTTGAAGGCCTCAGAGAGTACAGAGGATGTAAAAACTTGTGCTGATGGGTTTGTGTATAGCACTAAAATGGCTGATAGGATAAAACCTGCAAAACCAAATTTTGTAAGAGTAGCTTTTAGATACCCCCAATGTACCCTATCAAACGCCTTTTCAGCATCTACAACTATAAAGGCCATAGGCAGTTTGCGGCTTTCAGCTAGGCGGAGCAAATTTAGAATAATGCAGGTGCCATTGGGAGCTTGACATCCTTTTACAAATCCTACTTGATCGGGGGCTATTATGGATGGTGTTGTTTCAGCCATCCTGTTAGCAATGACATTTGCATAGACGTTAAGGTCCGTGTTAAGGAGAGATATTGGTCTAAAGTTCTGTGGTGAGGTGGGATCTTTCCCTGGTTTGGGCAGTGTGACTACTAGGGCTTTACGCATTTCCGCTGGTAATGAACCAGAGGATGCCGCTATATTGAATACTTTTACTAAATGTGGAAGGTTTAGACATGCTTTAACATTTTCCTTCTGGATATAGATGAATCTTAAGTTTCACATTTAAACTGATACTTCAGAAAGTGGTGAGAGTGGATGGAGAGATATTGCATACTGTGAAAGGGTGCTTTAAAACTAAAGCAATATACTAGGTTTTAGTGAGTACCTCTTGAGTCAGGGGCTGCTCTATCCCTTTAGACTAAATACAACAAAGGTATCTCTCGTGGGACTTTGTGGCAGTCAAGAAATTTTAAACATTATAGTTAAAATGAAAAAGGCTTTATTTATACAAAAAGTTAAAATTGCGTTTATGCATCGAGACTGGTCTAAACACTATACATCAGTGGTCTCAAAGTACCGGCCCGCGGGCCATTTGCGGCCCGCGGACTGGTTATAAATGGCCCGCAGCGGCAGGCAGGCAGGGCCGTCAAACAATCAATCAAGCCAAACAAGCGGCGCACGCACAGTGCAACCGTCAGTGCTGAAATTTTCGAGGAGTGGGCCGCGGGCCGCGGGTGGGCGGGGCCTTGAGCTCCACTGACGCTCTGGCCCCGCCCCTTGCTATGCGCGCACACCCCACACCTGAACGGAGGAGCGGAGGAGCGGAGAAGGAGGGAGACCACAGCGCGGAGTGCAGGAGCACTGAATTGAAGAATTGATCGGAGGCTGGAGCTGAGCTTGCAAGATCTAGGTAAGTATGTTCTTCTTTCTCCTCCCCTGGCTCCTGCTCCCTATCCCCGTGCCATGCCATGCCCATCTGCAAAATAGAAGTTTTAAAAACACTGACCAGACCTGCATGCCTTGTATGCTGTCTGCTATACTTGCTGTCTGTTTTTATGTGCAATGTCTGCACCCCTTTCTGCTCTTATGGATTGCTCTTTGGATTCCCAGCTCAGTTTAAAATGGCAGCGAAAACACATAGCAAGTGATGGCTTTATTATGTTTAGTACACAGTTATACCTCAAGAGCACACAGCACATAATTTACAGCACATGGTATACTGATTTAATGTGTTTGTATGATATCAGCAAAAGCATTTTTAAACCAGCACTGATGTCAGATAAATGCATTATTAGAGCCATTGTCACATCACACATTCACATGTATTGTAATGCCATGTATGCGTTTCCTGCAAAAAAAAAAAAGGTGCATGCTTCATGTAATAGGCTGCGCACAACAATGCCCATCAAGCAATGAAGTACAGCACTGTCTGCCCATTCTGCATTTGCACCATGTGACTTATCTGCAGTTCCTGCACCGGCAAACATGCTGCATTTTTGGATCTTTAGGTCACGCTTTTAAAAACAGTGCGTTTGTGTGTGCAGAAACTGCAGGTAAGTCGCATGGTGCAAAAGCAGAATGGATTTCAAGGCCACTGCATTTTTAAAATGCTGCATGCACCTTTTTTTCTGCAGCAAATGCAGGCATGGCAGCCCATTCAAATTAATGGGCTGCTGTGCCTGCGCAAATGTGGGCCGCCAAAACGCATACATGTGTGATGTGACAATGGCTGCAATAATGCATTTTTGCTGACATCAGTCCTGGGTTTAATAATGCATTTTGCTGAAATCAGTGCTGGGTTTAATAATGCATTTTGCTGACATCAGTCCTGGGTTTAATAATGCATTTTGCTGACATCAGTGCTGGGTTTAATAATGCATTTTTGCTGACATCAGTCCTGGGTTTAATAATGCATTTTGCTGACATCAGTGCTGGGTTTAATAATGCATTTTGCTGACATCAGTGCTGGGTTTAATAATGCGTTTTGCTGACATCGGTGCTGGTTTAATAATGCGTTTTGGTGACATCAGTGCTGGTTTAATAATGCGTTTTGCTGACATCAGTGCTGGGTTTAATAATGCATTTTGCTGACATCAGTGCTGGGTTTAATAATGCGTTTTGCTGACATCGGTGCTGGTTTAACAATGCGTTTTGGTGACATCAGTGTGGGTTTAATAATGCATTTTGCTGACATCAGTGCTGGGTTTAATAATGCATTTTGCTGACATCGGTTCTGGTTTAATAATATGTTTTGGTGACATCAGTGCTGGTTTAATAATGCGTTTTGCTGACATCGGTTCTGGTTTAATAATGCGTTTTGCTGTCATCAGTGCTGGTTTAATAATGCGTTTTGCTGTCATCAGTGCTGGTTTAATAATGCATTTTGCTGACATCAGTGCTGGGTTTAATAATGCATTTTGCTGACATCAGTGCTGGGTTTAATAATGCGTTTTGCTGACATCGGTTCTGGTTTAATAATGCGTTTTGGAGACATTAGTGTTGGTTTAATAATGCGTTTGCTGACATCAGTGCTGGTTTAATAATGCGTTTGCTGACATCAATTCTGGGGGTTAATAGTTCTCAGAAGGGGAACTGTAAGCTCAGCACACAAATATACACACATTGGGGGTTATTTACTAAAGGCAAATCCACTTTGCACTACAAGTGCACTTGGAAGTAAAGTCACTGTAGATCTGAGGGGGACATGCAAGGAAAATAAAACACAGCATTTTTAGCTTGCACATACAGTAATTTGGATGATAACATCAGCAGAGCTTGCCCCCAGATTTCCAACGACTGCACTTACAATTGCACTTTCAAGTGTACTTGCATTGCACTTGTAGTGCAGAGTGGATTTGCCTTTAGTAAATCAACCCCATTGTGTAATGATAACATATGACACACAGTGATTACTGACATATGTTTTTCTTTTTAATTATATCCTTAGCTTGTATTGCACAAAGTGCAAATTACATCTGGAAGTGGACAGTCTTATCTGACCTTGTAATACGCCATAATCATGTCTGTTAAATCTAAAAGAAAAGTTGATGCTGAACAGAGGAAATTTCAAGAGAGGTGGACAAGTGATTATTTTTTTGTGGAGTTTAATAAGATGGCTACTTGCCTGATCTGCAAGGAAAAGGTTGCTGTTCTGAAAGATTATAACCTTAAGCGGCATTATAATACTAAACATGCTGATCAATATGCAAAGTATGAGGGAAAAGAAAAGGAGAGACAAATTGTCCAACTTCAGAAAGCACTGTCCATGCAGCAAAATCTCTTTAAGCGTGCAAAAAAGGAATGTGATGCAGCGGTTGAAGCTAGCTATGTGGTGTGTGAGCAAGTTGCAAAAGCTGGAAAGCCATTTACTGAAGGGCAGTTTCTTAAAGATTGCATGGTAAAGGTTGCCGATATACTTTGTCCTGAGAAGGCAAGTCTGTTCAGAAACATCAGCCTATCGGCAAATACAGTGGCAGAGAGGATCAGTGAGTTGTCAGAGAACATATATCATCAATTGTGCGATAAAGGAACAAAGTTCTGTTTCTATTCACTGGCTCTTGATGAGAGCACTGACATAAATGACACTGCTCAGCTTGCTCTATTTGTCAGAGGTATTAATGACCAGTTTGAAGTGACTGAAGAGTTGCTCAGTTTAATTCCAATGCATGGACAGACTACAGGCAGCAACATATTTCAGCATGTCTGTGATGCAATTGATCGTGCTGCCCTGCCTTGGGATAAATTAGTTGGGATAACCACAGATGGTGCCCCATCAATGACTGGGAAAAGAAATGGCCTAGTGGCGCTGATGCAAAGAAAACTGGAAGAAGAGAATGCAGATCCAGCTATTGCTTTGCACTGCATTATTCATCAACAGGCACTTTGCAGCAAATGCTTGAATGTTGACAATGTTATGCCAGTTGTGGTGAAATGTATTAACTACATTAGGTCAAGGGGCTTACAGCACCGCCAATTTCGTGCTTTTTTGGAGGAAATTGGAGCAGCTTATGGCGATGTCCTCTACTTTACAGAGGTACGCTGGTTGAGCAGAGGCAATGTCTTGAAGAGGTTTTTTGAGCTAAGGCAGGAAATCAAGACATTTCTGATGGATGGAAGGCTGGATGTTCCTGAACTTGATGATCCCGAGTGGATCCTGGACTTGGCATTTTTGGTTGATATGACACAGGTGCTCAACAAACTGAATCTGAATCTGCAGGGCCCAAACCAATTTGTCACTGTGGCTTTTGACAATGTGAAAGCATTCACCCTAAAGCTGCAATTATGGAAAACACAGTTCACCCAAAAAAACCTCAGCCATTTTCCAACATTCAAGTCTGTATTTGAAGAAAAGTGTGAAGATCTTTCTGTGCTTTGTATTGATAAATATGTCACTGCCATGGAGAACCTTCAACAGGAATTTGATCAGCGTTTTTCTGACTTCACTATCCACAACGCAACTTTCCAGATGTTTGCAGACCCATTTTCTTTTGATGTGAACAGTGCTCCAAATGTGCTGCAAATGGAACTTATAGATCTGCAATGCAGCACTGACCTCAAAGCCAAATTCAGAGATGCACAGGGAAACACAGAAATGATAGCTCAGTTTTTGAGAGAGTTACCAGCTACTTTTCCAGAGCTGTCCAAGCTGTTCAAACGTGTCATGTGCTTATTTGGAAGTACATACCTGTGTGAAAAATTATTCTCCACTATGAGCTTTAATAAATCTAGAACCAGGTCTAGGCTAACTGATGCCCACCTTCAGACTGTTGTTAGGGTCTCAACTGCTAACTCACTTAAAGCAAACTTGGCTCATCTAACACAGAGCAAACACTGCCAAGCATCTGGCAGTAAGCAGTGACTGGAGCAAGTAGTAACTACAACTGTATATAGTTTATTGTTTTTGAAGTTTGAAAGTTTGTATGCGGCCACCCATGGGATATGAAAAGTTGTCACGTGGCCCTCAGGTAATTTGAGTTTGAGACCCCTGCTATACATGATTATCTAGTGATCGCCCAGCTAAGGGTGACCATAAAGTGTGTTGTACATATGATAGTATAGATAGCCACTGATTATTCCCAATGCGTTTCGATTAAACATTATCTTCCTTAGGGGATATAAGGTGGATCAAACCTATGCAATATACAAAAACAAAGAAAAGTATATAAGTATAATATAGTTGCCAAATTAAACAATATTAGAAAAGTCATGCCCATGGTGGAGTGACTTACATATGTGAATTGACCAGGTTCTAGTGTTTAGACTAGACATTCTCGATGCATGGATGCAATTTTTACTTTTTGTATAAATAAAAGCTTTTTTTTTTAACTATATTGTTTCAAATTTCTTGGCTGTCACAAAGTCTCACAGGAGATACATTTGTAAGTTTTCATTTTTAGAGCAACCTTTTTCCCTAGGAACAGTTGACCTGAGTTTTATTGTCTGCGTTTAAGTGTCCAGGATTCCAGGAGAGGAATGGAATCTAGTGCTTGGGATTTGTTGTTTCATTTGTTGGAAAACAATACTTGTACATGGACTGATATATTTACTCAGTCTATTGAGCTACGTAATTGCCATGTGTAATTACATAGATGATGTGGGCAAACTTGAAATTTTCAAACATGTGCATGACCAACTGATTTAGGTGCACAAATTAGGATGGATTAATTTTAAAGTATAATTTTTTAAGGTGGGTCACTTCCTATAAACATGAAAATAACATTTCACATTTCATTTGGCATTAGAGACAAAAGAGTAGCTGTAATCCTCATTAAAAAAGTAATAATTATGTATGCATATACAGAGGTAGGAAACTATTGGAAAAAATGCACAAAAAAAAAGGAGTTTATTTACCTAATCACAATTGTCAATATCGGCAGCAAACAATTTCTACACATATGGATCATATTAATTTGATTGTTAATTGGCACTTTGATTGTGAGTTTGCAAAAACAACATTAGGAAACATGAGAAAACCAGCAGAATTCCAAAGAAGACAGTTGGCGCTGCATTGGGGATGGGCAGCACCTAACAATGTACTTGTCCCACACTGGGGCATTTGTGTGCTTTCATACATCAGCTATGCATCAATCACTTTCAACCGTGAATACAAATGTTTTAAAAATAGCACATTTTCCTGAGACTGGGGGGTTGGTTTGCTAAACCTGGAGAGTGCAAAATCTGGTGCCACAGATTCTCCTCCTGTGTAAGTTTCAGGCCGCCATCTTGGAAGTTCCCTGAGCCTGGTCCCGAAAGCAGAGTTGGCGGGAGACCTCGCTCTTTTGATGCTCATCTGACATGCAGGAGGGTGCTCCGACGTGTCCGGAGATCGGGTGTGTTGTGAGGAATGAGATCCGCTCGTTCTAATTGGCGCTGGGGCTGTTACACGGCTGGAGTGGGACAGATCTCCTGATTCAAGCCGCTATCTCAGGGTCCGCCGCACATGCGCCCTCCAAGATTCCTTTTTGTGAAGTTCCCTTTAAATAAAAATGAAATGCAGAAGGTGTACAAATCCTGTTTTATTACAGTGGAGATAAATTATTCCCGAAAATATTAAGACTAGGGTTTCTAGCTGCCTCCCTTAGTGTTGGTTACCTGGGAAAGTGTTTGACTACCTCAACAAGCATTTTTTCCTGTGGTGTCTTTTATCACTTCCCCATATTTTTTATTACTATCACAGTATTATGTTTCTTTGGAGCTCTTTGCTCTTTTCTTTCTCTACTTTTGGGGGTGTTCTTTCCTTTTTTGCCAAAATACCAATGAGTATTCAGAGCTTCTTAGGTTTATAACTTAGCATAGAATTGGCTTTATAAATAATGAATTTCCTGCAGAAATTATTTCAGCTGTGGAAATGCAAAATGTTCCTTTTTGGGGTGTGTAGTTTCACAACAGCTTGGCAACTGTGTTGAAAGAAACAGGCTTTAAAAAGCAAACACATACATAAGTGTATACCCTTTTCTTTTTCCTCAAATGAAAGAGAGTTACATTGCTGCTAGTGTTTGTACATGAACACTTAAAATTGTTCCGTGTACAAAAATAGTGAATGTACAGAACTTTTGCGTCTGGGGTCTTCCAGAATCAATATTGTATGTCTAAGGGTCAGTTAAGTCCCTCATTAAAGACCTCATTCTGTGTATTCCGGACCACAGGTTGGAGCTGGATAGAGCTCACAGAGCTCTCCAATCCCCTCGCCAGGATGGTCTCCCTAGAGATATTGTGGTGAAACTACATTTCTATTCTGTAAAGGATGAAGTCATGAGGAAGGCTCGGGACTCTGACAAGCTATCTATACAGGGGAACCCGGTTCAAATTTTTGAAGATTTGTCCCCTATAACTATTTAATGCAGGAGGTCTCTCAAACCCCTCCTGGGGGAATTATCACAAAAATCTGTGAAATATTGGTGGTCGTTCCCTTTCCATCTGCAGTTTTAATTTAAGAATAAAACGTATGGTTTTGCCTCCTTTCCAGAGAATGAATGTCTACTGCTACAACTGGGCATCATCTCCCAAGAATCCACTTAATCTTCAGCGAACCACCAGAGTTCTTCCAAGCGACCTCTTCCGGTCAGTCCCCTGACCCCCGCCTGGCAGAAGCAGAAACAAAGAAGGCATCGGAACTCCAACCTTCCCTGAAGGAAGAACTTTCTCCCCAGATTTTCTTCTGACAAATTTTGGTACACTTTTGGTTGGAAGTACATCTTCCCAGGTTTCAAGTTCCTGACTGTGTCCCCACATATTTTCACTAATTTGGGGGCAACATGACTTTAATGTTTCTTTAATAGTTCTTTAAATGGTTATTCTCTTTCCTAGGTTTGGGTTAGAGATCAGTCAGATCTACAGTTCAAAAAGTTTGATTATGATCTTGCTCTCCTCATCTGCTATTTGGCCATATAGGATGAGCCTCTGATAGGAAGCAAGCCCTGCTATTGATAATCTTCCCTATGGGCATTTATGGGGGGTCACCTGCTCCAGACATAAATTCCCTCAGGTTTTCCACTCCTTATTGTTTTATGCACCAACAACTTACGGTTTACTGGTTATTTTACTTTGACCTGTCTAATTTACTTAGTTTTAGTTATTTTCAATTTTGTGAGGACCGGCCTCTGGCCCCATGATCCATTACATATTTCAGAAAAGTTTGTATATCATCTACTGTTCTGTTTATTCAAGACTTATAGGCTGGAGCAGTATTAATGCTCCTCCCCCTGTTGAAACTCAAGGGTTCTAGTTCTCGTTGGTGACAACAGGACAGTGCCCTGAATATTTCAGGACGCCCAATTACTTTTATATTTCTATCTAATTTATTAGGTTGACAGGATCAGGCAATGCTATGCTCAGAGAACACAGAACATCTCCAGTTTGGGGTTCTATCCTCCTCCTCCTCTACAATTTCTCTCCTGTTTTTCTCTAGCTTTCTCTTTTTTTTTCCAGATGTCTGTGCGGGGACCTAAGATGAGTCATGAATGCATATCTATTTGGAAAGGTTCCTCCATGGTCTCCTGGCCGGCTGGATGGGTTTGTATATACATATTGGCAGAGTACTTCTCTTCCCCTCTCCATGGCTAATTTGGTTTACCAGGGTGATACTGTTAGAGTGACATCTCACAACACCAAGGGCCTTAATTCCCAGATAAAGAGACGGAAGGCATTTCAGGGTATTGATATCCTCCTGCTTCAGGAGACTCATTTCCAAGAGCAGTTTAATCCAGTAGTTTTGCACCATAAATATCCCGCTCACTACATTCATCTCCTATCAGGCAAAACTTTCTTAGAAATGCTACAAACCCTGTCCCCTCACATTGAGGGAAGGTTAGTAATGGGAGGTGATTCTAATATTGTATTTGACCAGCTTTTGGACAAAACAAGCACAGGGGCACCCTAGCTAAAAAGGCACCATAAACAAATCCTCTGCATAGCCTGGCTTCTCCATACTCTAGGTCTGGTGGATATCTGGAGAGAGATGAACCCTTCTTCATGGGACTACACACACTACTTGGCCCCACGTAAGACATATGGGAGAATAGACCATATATTTCTTCCCACCTTAGACATTTGTATGGAATCGCAGGACATCAGCCGAGATGTAGCTTGGTCGGGCCATTCCCTAATTTTGTTGAAACTTAGTAAGGCTCCTTCTCCATTGGGTCCACACCTTTGGAGACTGAACAAATCCCATCTGACCGATCTGATTAGATGCACCACATTAGAGAAGGAGATGAAGGAGTTTTTCCTTCTGAATGATGTGGAGGAGATCTCATTGGGAGCTTTATGGGGAGCTCAAAAGTGGTCCGTGATAAACGTATTCAATTAGCCTCTCAGTTAAAATAGGAGCATCGGGTAGACATAGACAAGCTCGATGAGGAGTTCAAATCACTCAGCAAAACCCACAAACGTAACCCCACTATAGCCACGTTAGCCAAACTTAATACAGCTAAACTAGCTTTAAACCTAGCCCTTACCTCGGCCCCTAAAACAAGTCTGAGATGGTAAGGCACCCGTTTCTATACACAAAAAGACAAAATAGGCTCAAAACTAGCTAATAAACTGACCCCTAAATATTGTGTGATCTTCATTCCTAAAATTAGGGCTCTGAAGGGTGATATTACTCAAAATGCTAGCCACTTTATGGAAACTTCCACTCTTTTTATTCCAAACGATATAGTGCAGACAAAGGCGAGGACCCTAGAGGCAACGTAGCCCTCTTGGAGGGGACCCCCCTTCCCACTCACGGATGACCATCGCTCCCTTCTTGAATCTCCTGTTTCAGAATCCGAATTCTTATGCCCCGTACACACGATCAGACTTTTGAGGGCACACGGCCTGGTAAGGCTCAGGAGAGGGGGGACGCTCACTCGTCCCCACCCCCTTTCCTGACCGGCCAGCCTGCATGCTCGGATAAGGGTCTGATATGGATTTGGGGGGACCCCCACGCCATTTTTTTGGCGTAGGGATTCCCCTTTAGATCCATACCAGGTGACGGGGCTAGCGAGGCGGCATTGACTTCTTTCGCTAGTCCCGTCTACCTGAAGTCACGTTCTAAATGAACGGACTTACCACCGTGTGTGAGGCAAGTCCGTTCATTTCAAAAGTCCTGCTGACTAGCACACAGACGGCGGGATTGTCCTCCGGACTGCCGAGTCCGGCGGACAATTTTAAGTCAAAACTTCAAACTAGGTCCGCCGGACTTTTGGGAACAAAAAGTCCGCTGGAGCCCCACACACGGTCAGAATGTCCAGCGGACTCTAGTCCAGCGGACAATCCCGCCGGAAAGTCCGATTGTGTGTACGCAGCATTAGAGGTTATTAAGGGGCTTCGTAATGGGTCTGCACCCGGACCTGACGGATTCTCTAATTGTTACTATAAAGCCTTTGCAAACACCCTATCTCCTTATATGCAGGGCTCAAGTCCTGCGGGAACGAATGGGAACGGAGTTCCTGTACTTTTTCCACAACAGGAACTCAGTTCCCGTTAGCAGCCGTGTCCTGCAAGACTTTGAAGTATGCAAGCTGTGTGGCAGGTGCTACACCAGCAGCTGCTGACACAGCTCGCAATAGTAAGTGCTGCACACCTGACCATTCAGGCATTGCCAATAGGGGGCCCCATGACAGCTTCCGCTTCGATCTACCTGTCAATCACAGCTAGCTGACAGGTAGATCAGGTCCCTGCTGCTAAGAGATTGCATTTAGTCAGACCTCTCGTGTTGCTCTCCTCCCCGCCGGCCCCTCCTGATTTCCTGTCTCCTCATTTCCCCCCAGTCTCCTACATACTTGCTCTGTGTGTCCCGTAGAATCCCCCCCTCCTCTATCTTCAGTGCCATATGATGAGAGAACCCAGAGGAGGAGCACAGCTATTCTGCTCACAGGACATGCAGGGAGAGAGGTGAGCTGAGGGAGGAAAATCAGTTTGGGGTGGTAAGCTGAGCACAATACCTGGCAAAGTTTAATGCCAGGAGGGAAGTTTATGTGGAAATATGTGAAGGGTTGGAACAACAGCGAGTGTGTGTTGGAGCCCTGCAGAGTTTGCAGCCCCCCAAGCTAACATACATCTCCTAAGCAGGAACACATCACTATCTCCCCAAGCATTCTGTCCAGATAATGTGCAGTTAATTTATGATCTTTCCGTTTAACCCTGTGTTATCCAAACTCTGTTCAATGAAAAGTGTAAACTCACCACATAAACACTCTATATACAAAATAAAATTCCCCAATAAAGATTAGAACATGATGTTCGCATTTGCATGGAAGCACAAGTGAATGAATGCTGATTATTCAGAGAATTACCGTATTTATTTTTATTGAGGATTGTTTTTTTAATGTACTAACAGTTAAGCTTCATACACACAATATGAAAATTGGATGAAAAATATCACTTTTGAAGCGTTCGTGCATATGAGCGTATCATTTTTTTTTTTGGTGGGCGAGTGGATCTTGGGTGGGAGTTCCCACACTGTTTTCCCCAGGACTTGACCCCTGCTTATATGGTATGTTATTTTAACGCCCTAAGGAAAGGTAAACCTTTAGATTAGGAAAGAGCCGAACACCCCCTGGTTCGATTCGCAGCAGAACATGCAAAAAATTTGTTCTAACACCGTTAAAGTCTATGGGACATGAACGTGAAAAATCAAAAGTGCTAATTTTAAGGGTTAATATGCAAGTTATTGTCATAAAAAGTGTTTGGAGACGCGGGTCCTGCCACAGGGGATATGTATCAATGCAAAAAAAGTTTTAAAAACTGCAATTTTTCGGGAGCAGTGATTTTAATAATGTTTATTTTTTTTAAGTGAAACAATAAAAGTGAAATATTCCTTTAAATTTCGTACCTTGGGGGTGTCTGTAGTATGCCTGTAAAGTGGCACATTTTTACCGTGTTTAGAACAGTCCCTGCACCAAATTTCTAAAGAAAAAAAGTAATTTAAAAGTACTCGTGGCTATAAATGAATTGTCGGGTCCCGGCAATATAGATAAAAGTCATTGAAAAAAACAACATGGGATCCCCCCAGTCCATTACCAGGTCCTTTGGTCTAAATTCAGGTCTGGTATGGATATTAAGGGGAACCCTGCACCAAATAAAAAAAAATGGCATAAGGGTCCCCCTCAAAATCCCTACCAGACCCTTCAGGTCTGGTATGTATTTTAAGGGCAATCCCGCGCCAAAATAAAAAAAATGGCAGGGGGTCCCCTCAAAAATCTATACCAGACCCTTATCTGAGCACGCAACCTGGCAGGCCGCAGGAAAAGAGGGGGGATGAGAGAGCGGCATCCCCCTTCTGTACCGTACCAGGCCACATGCCCTCAACATGGGGAGGGTGCTTTGGGGTAGCCCTCCTAAGCACCACAAAACACACTTTGGGACAAGTCCTTTATTAAAAAAAAAAAATGTCCCACGAAGTTCATTCATCTTCTTCTCTCGCTCCGCCGACGGGCCAAAACCCCCCCCCACAGGCCGCCACTAATCCACCTCCATGGGAGGCTCCCACCATCTGACACATTCTCGCAGGTGACAGTTCTCATATAACTGAGGGCAGGACCACACAGTGACGTACCCGGGAGACCACGCCCCCCTCTGACGCATGGGGACTTCCCAATGGCTTCCCCATGTCGTCAGAGGGGATGGGGCCACCATTTTTGTTTATTTTGACGTGGGGTTCCCCTTAAAATCCATACCAGACCTGAAGGATCTGGTATGGATTTTGAGGGGGACCCCTACGCAATTTTTTTAAACAAAAATTGGTGCAGGGTTCCCCTTAATATCTTGACGGGCCTGGTATGGAATTTGGGGGGACCCCCACGCAATTTTTTTATTTTTTTTGGTTCGGGGTTCCCCTTAATATTCATACCGGACTCAAAGGGCCTGGTAATGGACTCAGGGGATCCCATGACGTTTTTTTTCAATGACTTATCTGTATTGCCAGGACCGACAATTCATTATAGCTGCAAGAACTTTTAAATGACTTTTTTTCCTTTAGCAATGCCATTTTGTGCAGGGACTGTTGTTAACATGGGAAAATGTGCCACTTTACAGGCATACTATAGACACCCCCAGGCACGATATTTAAAGGAATATTTTATTTTTATTGTTTCACTTTAAGCATTAAAAAATTCACTGCTCCCGAAAAAACGCCTGTTTAAAAAATGTTTTTTAATTGATAAATGTCCCCTGGGGCAGGGCCCGGGTCTCCAAACACTTTTTTATGACAATAACTTGCATATAAGCCTTTAAAATTAACACTTTTGATTTTTCATGTTAATGTCCCATAGGCTTTAACGGTGTTCTGGCGGCTTTCGAATTTGCCCCAAACACCACCAAAGTATGGCCTGAACTTACGCTCGGGCTGAACCGTTCGCCCTATACCTACTTTAGACCCTGCCACCAACCTGGCATTTATCTCCGTTATAGCAAAACCGGGTAGGGACCATAGTGCAGTGGAGAACTACAGACCTACATCTTTGGTCAATAATGACTTGAAAATCTTATCAAAACTCTTATCCAACTGTTTAGCCTCTTTCCAATACATTACAGCCGCAAGCAATATTAGATTAAATTTGTTCCTTTAGAAATGTAATTTTGCTGCGGGACTGTTATGAACATGGGAAAGATGCGCTACTTTATAGGCAGTCTAAGGGGGATTTTTAGCCTGTTCACATATTCTGCTGCAAACTGAACCGGGGAGGGTGTTTGGTTCATCCCTAGCCAAAAATAATGGCACCCCTGAATTCTGGTCAGATAATGAACCACTTTGCCCAGAAAATTGCTGCAAAAAGAAATGTTTAGGCATTCTTGTGTTTTTTCTTTTGTTTGTATTGGTATGGCACAAAAAAAAAGAGAAACAAAAAGCCAAATCTGACATATTCCACACAAAACTCCAAAAATGGACTGGAAAAAATTATTGGCACCCTCAATTTTATATTTGGTACCACACCCTTTGGAAAAAATAACTGAAATCAATGGCTTCCTGTAACAATCAATTTCTTTCTAACACCTCTCTACTGGAATTTGAACCACTCTTTCGCCAACTGCTCCAGGCCTCTCAGATTGAAAGGGGACCTTTTTCTAACTGCTGTTTTGAGATCTACCCACAGGTGCTCTGTGGGGTTTAGATCTGGATTTGTTGCTGGCCAGTACAGTACTAGCCAGCGCTTTGTTTTAAACCAATTTTTGGGTGCTTTTTGACATGTACTTTGGGTCATTGTCCTGCTGTAAGACCCATGACCTCTGGCAGAGATGTAACTTTCTGACACTGGGCCCTACATTGTGTAGTGATCTAATCTATAATCGTTCCTTCCTCGTAGATGGTATATAGTTATTGAAAAGTACTTCCCGCAGCAAAACCCGATTCTCCCAGAGAGAGATTTTATTGACTTCCAAAACAGAACATTATTACAGATGACAAAATCCAGCAGAGTACATGACAAGGAATTTCTTCTCCTAGACCCGTCTTTCTCTCTAGACTAGCTGACAACCTGCCTGTCTTCTCATATACTGATCTGACACTGGGGGGGGGGGTCAACCAAATGTTTACCATGAATACCCCCCTCAATTCTAATTACCATCAGTAAATACTAGATTAAAAGGCTATCCCTCACACACACAACTTGCATAAGATTTACACATCAAAGGGTAACAGATAACATTGTCTTTGATGTGTGCGACTACTGATTAGATTAAGAGATGACACCTGGACACCCTTTTGAGGTGTAGAATAGACTTGAATCCCCAATCTATATTCTTGCATAATGAATTTGTCTTAGAATGCCTAAATAGAATGTCTATACGAACTACATAAAAAAACACTACATATATATATAAATATGTATAATATATAATATATATATATATATGTATACATATATATATATATATATATAGATATAATATACTACATATACCCCCACTTGGGTCGTTCTAACTACTAGAACTGACCCATAAATCGAGCAACAAACATAGCATTACCGACTTGAGGTATTGGATGCTTCACAATGGCTCATATGAAATATAAAGTTGAAACTGGTTACATCTCTCTTCACCAGCCTCTAAAATATCCCCATGAAACAGTCATTAGATAATATAGCTTTAGACCATGACTGGAAAAGGATTCGGTAAACATCCTTATTATATCACATCAAGATCTTGAATATTGCACAAAAACGAGCGGATGTCGCAGTTCATTCTTCAATTTTCAACTTCATCACATCTCTCACTGAAATTAGACTTGGTGTGCTGGGAGCTCCGATCCACATAACTCCAGGATTCCTCTCCAGGCTCAAGGTTTTCATTTTCCTAAAGATGCTTTTGCACAAACACCAGCAAATCCCGAAATTCTACTTCCATCTTTATAGTAAGAAGAACCATCCATGTACCAGCATTCACTTTCAAGTTCAAAAGGCTGAAAAAAACTGCTATTGCTGTACTTTGTAATTTGCTGTAGGCCGACTCCTCATTTCCATCCTTAATAGAGCAGTTGCTTGAATCATTCAGTCCATAATTCCACCTGAATGGTATACCAATCTATATACCAATCTATAATTCATATATCCATATAATCCATATATAATCCCCCACTTTCAGATAGAATCAGCTTGACATCAGCGTTTATCAGATCTTCTATCCAGACAAAGCAGCAGTGGAAAATCTTGCCAGTAAAGTTAGGTCTTTTTTCATCCATATGTCAATAATATTAATGACTGATTCAACAAAGTTTCAAATCATGACTGGAGTGATGAACTTCACTCACCCCTCTTATAAATTTAGGAAAACCACCCAACATACTATAATTTATGCTATGCCAAGCCATTGTGCAGCATCTCACCTTAGATATCAAATATATTGATCAATATGCAATATGTAATATGCAACATGTAATGTAACATGAAAAATTATTTTCGGTTTAAATGTTTCGCTCTGGGTTTAAGATAAAGTTCAAGAAATAAAACATAATAAAATAAAAAAAAATAAAAAAATAAAAATAAAAATGGAAAAGGGTGAAAAATAAAAATAAAAAATAGGGCTTGATGAATAAAAATGGGAAAGGGTGAAAAATAAAAAAAATAAAATAAAAATATAGGGAAAAGTCCATTGTCCAAGTAAAAAAGTAAAAAAAAAAGGTCAATTGCTTGATGAATATTGAGAGAGTCCATGATATTGTTTATTCAGTGTTTCTCCCCCACTAGCCAGAAATTTCAGCTTGCAGTTCACATGCTATGCGGATGCAGTATCTTCAATATCTGAAAGACAAAAAACTCTCCAACAAAACGAATTAGCAAGGTCCTTAAACACTGTTTGAAGTCAAAACAAAGGACTATTTACACATCCACAGGTTGAAACTAAACCACCCCCACTGCTAGCGAAATGTCATTTGTATTCAAAAACAGATCTGGATAATGTAATCTGTTTAGCTGTCCCAGCAATGTGTTATGTTCCATTTTCATTTTATCGTACTCAATCTTCAAGTGGTCATATTTCTGTTTTAACTGAGAAAATGGTATCCAAGCCTTAGATACCGTTTTATTATGATTTTGGTCAGCTCTGCTTTTCATATTAATATCACCTATATTTGACCTGGTGTCTCCTCTTTGATTGTTATCATAAGACATTATCTTTTGATCTTTATGTTCAGTATTTGTCCTAAACAATGTGGCTAAATCAATCTTGACAGCTTGTTCATTTGACTTTCTCCATAAATTGTCTGCTTTCAACAATACGTCTTTTAAATCATGAGGATTTGGGGTAACTAGTAAAATATTTTGTCTGATCTCTTCATTTAAAGCATGTAGAAATATACTCATATGTAACAAGCCACCATGCTCAAATGCAAGATTATTACTGACCAATATTTCCATAATAGATTTTATCCTTCCTGACAGTTCGTAGGGAGATTCGCTTTTCATTTGTTTGAATCTCCCATGAACAGTAACATCAGAACGTACACCATACAAAACACATAACAATTCCATCAATATGTCCCTTGTCCTCATTGGCTGAGTACAGATCTGCTTAATTCTCACCCAAAGACTATTTCCTATAGAATGTTGCATAACTCTGTCTAAATCAGATGGGTTGAGATTGTACATATCTCTGACATTCTGCAAGTCACAAAACCATTTTAAAAATCTGTTTAAATCATGGCAGGGAATCATTCCTATTTCTTTAAGAATTGCATCTAATTCTTTTGGTTTCAAAGGCTTCATTACAAGCTGAACTTCACCTGCATTATTATTATTGTTATAAACTGTGGTGGTCACAGTGGGTGCGGCTGGCAATGAATTATCAGATTTAATATGAGGTTCTGTTTCATTTGATAGAATGTTTGTATTTGCATTTTGCTGCAGATTGCTGAATCCACGATTCGATGCATATCTGCATTCCTGAGATCTCTTCTCTAATTCCATAACTCTTAATTTCAATCTCTCATTTTCCTCTGATAATTCATTACAACGTTTAGACTTCTCAAGCAGAGCTTCCCCAATGGTGACTGCATGCAATTTTAAATTTACAGTCTCAGATTCTGATTGGTTTTGTAACCTCTGACAAACCTTGTTGCTATTATCAACTGCACTCTGTAACTGGGTAATTTCCTCAACCTTATCCTTCAACGAACTTTCCATTGTTAAACAGCAAGATAACAAGCCCTGTACAATACAACCTTTTCTTTTACTTTCTGAAATTTTGCTCTCAAAAACAGTTTTTTCTAAAAATTCATTCATCATAGTCCATGTCTGCTTATATTTTTCTGGCACTTCATAAGGACCGCCATGACGCTTAATACATTTTAACACCCATCTGTTAACTTTATCAGAACTGACACTAGCTTCACACTGAGTAAGCATTTTTACTATATTATTAATAATTTAAAAAGAGAGAAATATTTTACTCACCGCATTAATTACTCCTTCAGCTTCCAGCTCAGGTCTTCTAGTACACGATACAGTCCTTTTTCTTCGTTTCCAGTCTCCAGAGAATAATTCTGGGGTTCCAAACTTGTTTGATTTTGTAGATCAGACTCTCTTATGTCACAACCAGACGTTAGAGTCACAGCACAGGTCTTGGGTCTCCATCAGACTTCTGTCCAACTCACGGATTGTTATCACCACGATTTCTAATACAAAGTCCTGAAAATGCTCTTCTGGTCGCTTGAACGGCACCAATGTAGTGATCTAATCTATAATCGTTCCTTCCTCGTAGATGGTATATAGTTATTGAAAAGTACTTCCCGCAGCAAAACCCGATTCTCCCAGAGAGAGATTTTATTGACTTCCAAAACAGAACATTATTACAGATGACAAAATCCAGCAGAGTACATGACAAGGAATTTCTTCTCCTAGACCCGTCTTTCTCTCTAGACTAGCTGACAACCTGCCTGTCTTCTCATATACTGATCTGACACTGGGGGGGGGGTCAACCAAATGTTTACCATGAATACCCCCCTCAATTCTAATTACCATCAGTAAATACTAGATTAAAAGGCTATCCCTCACACACACAACTTGCATAAGATTTACACATCAAAGGGTAACAGATAACATTGTCTTTGATGTGTGCGACTACTGATTAGATTAAGAGATGACACCTGGACACCCTTTTGAGGTGTAGAATAGACTTGAATCCCCAATCTATATTCTTGCATAATGAATTTGTCTTAGAATGCCTAAATAGAATGTCTATACGAACTACATAAAAAACACTACATATATATATAAATATGTATACATATAATATATATATATATGTATACATATATATATATATATATTAGATATAATATACTACACATTGCACCCCAGAGTTCTTTGGTAGTCTTTAGATTTCATAATGCCATGTATATGGTCAAGATATCCAGTGCCTGAAGCATCAAAGCAACACAAAAACATGAGTGAACCTCCACCATGTTTGATTGTAGGGACTGTATTATTTTTTCTTTAACCACATAAGCCCGGACCTGGCAAAAGACCAGAGCACTTTTTGCGATTCGGCACTGCATCGCTTTAACTGACAATTGCGCAGTGGTGAGACGTGGCTCCCAAACAAAATTCACATCCTTTTTTCCCACAAATAGAGCTTTCTTTTGGTGGTATTTGATCGCCTCTGCATTTTTTATTTTTTGCGGGGATAGTTTTATGGCATTTTTATTAATAATTTTTTTTCACTAGTAATGGCAGCGATCTCATATTTTTATCGTGACTGCAACATTATGGCGGACACATCAGACAATTTTGACACATTTTTGGGACCATTGTCATTTTTATAGCGATCAGTGCGATTAAATTGCACTAATTACTGTAAAAATGACACTGGCAGTGAAGGGGTTAACCACTAGGGGGCTAGGGAAGCGTTAAGTGTGTTCTGGGGAGTTATTATAACTGTCAGGGGAGGGGCTGTGTGTGACACATCACTGATCATAGCTCCCGATCACAGGGAGCTATGATCAGTGACACTGTCACTAGGCAGAACGGGGAGATGCTTGTTTACATTAGCATCTCCCCGTTCTTCCTCTCTGTAAGACGATCATTGATATCCCTGTGGCGATCGAGTCCGCGGGACCCATGACCCGACTCACGGAGCTTGCGACGGGAGCACGCGCGCGCCGGCTGGCGGCATAACGCGATGCACGGGGGCAAATTCAAAGGGACTCAAAGGCCTCATTTTTTTTTCTGAAAACAGTAGATGAGCTTTACCAAAAAGCTGTAATTTTGTTTCCTCTGTCCACAGCACATTTTCCCCAAAAGGATTTTGGCTTGCTCAGGTACGTTTTGGCAAACTCCAATTTGGCTTTTTTGTGTTTCTGTGTCCTCCTGGGTCTCCTACCATGGCATCCCTTTTCATTCAGATGGCGACATATAGTGCGAGCTGACACACTTGTACCCTGTGCCTGAAGGGAATTTGTCTGAAAGTTGATCATGGTTCTCTATCCACCATTCAAACAATCCATTGTTGCAATCTTTGAGATTTTTTTCTCTTTTGTCCATGTCCAAAGACATTAGCTACAGTGCCATGGGGTGTAAACACAATGTTGAATGCAGTGGACACAGGAACATTAAGATCTCTGGAGATGGACTTTTTATGTTCTCAAATCCTCAAACAATTCTTTCTGCTCTTTCTCTGCCCCATGCGGCACACAGATACACACAACAGAAAGCTTTAGTACATTTTTCACTATTTTAATTGGTTGCTGTTGTGATTTCCATATTGTCAGCACCTGTTAATTGATACAGATGAGTTAAAGTACAAATTATAGGAGCATCACAAACTTGGAATGCAATTTTTTCTTACAATTTTGAGAAGGTGTCAATAATTTTGTCCAGTCCATTTGGAGTTGTGTGGAATATATCAGATTTTACTTTTTGTTTCTCCACTATTTTGTGTCATACCAATACAAACAAAATAAATAAACATGAAAATGCCCAAACATTTGTAATTACAACAGTTTTCCGAGTGATGCATTATCTGACAAGAATGCAGGCTTGCAATATTTTTTGCCATGACTGTAGGTGCTGTTGATCTCCTGCAGCCTTTTTCCAGTCACTGTCTGCATGCATGCTTTTATAGGATGGCTACATGGTATTTCTCAAGGAGGGTTTCTGGATGGTCTAGAAGCCTGATGAAATGGACACTTATGATCTCACTCAGAAGACTGTGTTATAAGTGTAGTGTCCCCTAGCGTTGCTAGAGTTAGGTTTTTTGTTTGAGTTTAGATACATTTGTTTAGGCTTGGCTGGCAGTCAAGCCTGTGTGTTTTTTTCCTGTGTTGGGCAGAGATCACTGAGACCCCCTACTTCTAGTACTTACTGGACATTTCTAGAAGAATGGGAGGGGAAGTAAGGTGCAGCTGTCTGGATTTTTCTTGAGCGCACTGACCAATCCCCAACAGATGGGTTGGCGGGGGGCAGGCTCCCTCAAATACTCATAGCCAGCCCAGCTGGGGGCAGTGGAGTTTGGGTGGAAGCTGGAGATGGAGTGTTAGCTGCCGGAGGCCTTAGAGAGTAACCCCCTAGTCTGGGGGGAGGGGGTGGACTTGGGTGTGGAAGGGACCCCCCTCTTCAAGACACACAGGGGGATCCTGACCAGGAGGCATGGTTTCAAGAAGAAAGACAGCAGGAGAACACTGTCTTGCAAATCTCCAGGGAGGAAAACAGCCAGGAGGGCTGGTGAGTGATATACATTTGGGAAGACTGAGAGGAAACCTGAGAGGACTGGGTGAGAGCAGTCTGGGATGGATGCAGAGTCAGTCAGGAGCACTGTGGTGGAATGAACAGGAGAAAGGGGCAGCTGTAGCCAAATTGGCAGGCAGTGCCTGAAGAGGTAGTACTAGAACTTTTCTACACCAAAGCGGCCCGCAGTCCCTACCTGTAAAGGCAGTTGCTTCAAAACCAGTATCAGCTAATCCTGAGAGTTGTAGTTCCATGTGCAAAAGTTGTGCTGGATGAGTTAGAGTAGAACTTCAAGCATGTTTGTGCAGGAAGCAAAGGAGTGTATATACTGTGTGTTTATAGTTGTCCTTGAAAACCTTACTACACCGATCAAGTGGACACCCCATTTTCCCCATTCAAGTTTAAATCCCCTAATAAAAACATAAAAAAAACCAAAGCTGCTTGGACTGTTTCATGACTGTGTGCTTTGGAAAATGCGGTGTGCCTGGCTGTGCAGGGTGGGGGACCTCATTCGCCAGTGGTTCCTGTGAAGGTAGTGCTGCATAAGGTGACAAAGCAGGATCACAAGTGGGAGAGAGGAACATCATGTGCCTAACAAGGGTCTTCATAGGATTGTCACCAAGTATTTTTTTAATGAAAGCTGCAGAGCAAAAAATAATTTATTTAAATTACTTTTGAAAATACACAAACACATTAAAGCCTATGAGGTGTCAGTAATTTGGTTTACATATACTTTAAAACACGTAATAATTAAACACGATAGCTATGTAATGGTATTGATTTACATAGATATTTAATATTTAAAGATATTTGTAGCTGATCCATTCACAGCACAATTGTAGATGTCATTGTGTAAAAACAATATTTTGTTGTTTTAGTATTATCAAGGGTTACATGAATAAACTTGCTGCATACTGAATCTGATCATTAGTATACAGTCATAAGTAGTTAAGGCATTTAAACTTTGTGTTTCCTTGACCATTAGATTATTTTCATAAAGATAACATCATAAAATCATGTAGAAATTGACCTATACATCAACACTTATTTAGATTGCATTTCTTCCTTTAGTCACAATTTAATTGGTGTTTTTCAGTTCTTATTCTTTTCTATTATTATTTTTAACAGTTTATGGTATTAGCTTCCTGGGTTTCGTTAACTTTTTGACCTTTTTTGTGCAATTCCAAAACTGCTAATTAAGTTGTCTACTCTCAGACGATAAAACATGTTTTTTTATACTCCAATGTGCCAAGGGTATTATGCTTATAATTTAGTAATGTAGACATGCTATACTTGACCTTTAAAGAACTGTTTTTAATGGGTTAAAGAGCATCTGTACAAGCTAGCAGGCTAACTGGCTTCTGTTCAGATTGATCATAGTGTGACTGCGTGTGGCACATATTAAAGGGTTGTAAGTTCCACTAGGGAAGGGACTGGTGTAAATTATTTTATGCACCCCAATGTACCCGCGCTGATGGTGATACAATTACTACAAATGGCAAAACAGAAAATATATATTAAAAATAAATGCTGGTAGCTTCTTTCCATTAGTGATAAATCACCTAATTGGCCATGAACCATATATCCCCTAGATACAAGGGATGACAGTGCTTTCTGAACTAATAAACAAACAGTGAAACAAATGTGGTAAAATAAGTAATCCACAAATCAAGGTTCATAATATGAAATAATTCACATGCGTATGTGCTCAGTGTTCATAACAGTTCACTCTCCTTTCTGTGCAAAAAAGTGTTGATAGTGTGAAAAATTCCCAAGCTGAATGGATCCAAACAGAGGAAAAAATCCAAAAGATAGAAGTAACACTCATTGAAACATATTGACCCCTTGTTTTACCAACCGAGTAAACAACAGCCCTTTATACATCCACCACCAAGAAACCAGGTGCACAGCGAATTTATTCACAAAGTGAATAAAGTTTCTAAACACCTCAGTAGAAGCAGCTCCAGAAAACACTCACAGAACTGGGAAGCGAGGCAGGGTGACCCCCAAACAGATGGGGAGGTGGAGGTATCCAGCAGCCACCTGAGTCCCAGGGATGACGCTGCACTGACCGTAAGCAATGCACTTGGGAACAGGAATTTGACATCAGGAGACTTGCGGAATTGCACAGAAGGACTCCACTGGTGTGGACAACCACTGATGGTGTGGAAATTATTTTCCAATGCTGCTAGGACCCATGAGATAGAAATATGGAAATAAGAACAGCCGGTTTGAAGAGACTGAGGACTACATGTTTTGGCGCATACACCTTCATAAGGTCACATGATGCAAGCAGGCAGGTAGAAAGTTTAAAAAGATGGGACTGGGAGGGTGAACCATTCATTGTTACCTGGATAAATATTTAGAACATAGAAGTGGGACTTTTTAGGCGCATAAACACCAAATTATACAAAAATATAAATTTATTAGAAAAGTTAAACATAAACATAGACAAAATCATATATCTGAAAAGATGTTTTTAAAAATAATACATCTCTGAATAAAGATAGAAATTTGCAGATATTGGTATGTCTCAACATGTTTCACCTTCAATAAGGCTTCCTCAGGAGAACTGACTAGTATCATACATGTTATATTCCCTGTAATGAGAAAACAGAGATCAGACACAAAACAAGGCACACACTCAAACAAAATGAATCAATATCAAAACAATATATCGGTCATAAAGGACGACAAGTGGGGGGAGATTTTACTCCAAAGCTGACCTGTGTACTCAGGAGAGATAGCCCGCAGTCCACCAAAAGTTGGATATATGGGGTTCACTATTGATGCACCACAGAGAGGGAAATATCAACCAAGACGCTCACGTCTCGGAGTCCATCTATTAAATCCATACAGGGAAATTTTATTTAAGTAGCAATCAGGGTTATGGTGGAGGCAAGAGAATACACATATTGGAACACCTACCAAGAGTTTTAATTGGAGAAAATGAGATCCCAACAGTATAGGAGGACTCTCAAGGTCAACCTCTGGCAGTATTGAACTTTAAACAGAAGATACTTTCAAGAACTGTAGGGTAATATTGGGGGGGATTTTATCAATTAATTGATATTACAATAAAGATGAAAGTGGCCAAAAGGCTTTTTGTTTTAAAATTAATATTACCTGCAGAATATTTTCTCATCCAGACTGGTTCATCCAAAAAAAGAGACCGTCCATATAATATGGTGAATGGAGAAATGAATGCCCCCAGTCTTTCCCTTCTATAAAGTCTTAAAAGTATTTTAGTGGTCCAAAAAAGACCTATGATAGACAGGTTGAGTATTAAAAATGTCTCTTACCTCACAAGAATCAAATATAGGCCCCAGTGGATCAGCTTAATCAGACTGATCAATGGTACCCTTTTTATATCCCTCTCCACCGCAAAAATGTTGGCGCCAAACAATTGAGGTGAGGACACACATAGCGTCACAATGAGTGCGCCATCGCACTGGAAATGACAGCAATAGCGGAATTGGAAGTGTGAACCACAACAGGAGGGGTCCTATTAGCATCGGAATAAAATAGTTGATGTGGGGTTATGATGCACCATATGGACACCCAAGGCACTCTTGGCTCTGGCGCTGCCCTCCAATTAAATAATAGTGTGGGTAGAGATGTATTTAAGTCCTACTACAGTTTAGCTTGTGACACTGTGATTTTAAATAGAATCCACTTCCTATTGGGTAATTCTAAAATCTGCTCCCTATTGGGTGATTATATCCGATGTGATAGTGAACCTTTGGAAGTTTCACTATCACATCGAATATAATCACCCAATAGGGAGCGGATATTAGAATTACCCAATAGGAAGTGGATTCTATTTAAAATCACAGCGTCACAAGCTAAACTATAGTAGGACTTAAATACATCTCTACCCACACTATTATTTAATTGGAGGGCAGCGCCCTTTACCCCAACACTATACTTTAGATAGAGAACATGTTCTATATTTTTCAGACGGATGAAAATTTCTAGCGGAAAAAACGCTTGTCTGTATGCTGTTCCGACGCACCAAAAACCACGCATGCTTTGAAGCAAGTACGAGACGGAAGCGCTCGGTCTGGTAAAACTAGCGTTCGTAATGGAGATAGCATTCCTTGCGCTGAAATTTTTTAAATAGTTTAATGCATCGCATTCTCTTTTTCTTTATAATGCTAGAAGAATGAAGTTGTTTTGCTGCTCATATTTAAACAGAGTTCTTACAAACGTATTTCTTTATTATTTCTTGTGATCTCATGAATAATCTTTTATTTTTTTAAAGCCAGATCTCCATAATAATGTTTAGCAGTCGTGGTTTTCTTTTTTTTGGATCATTGAAAAATTATCACAAACTGAACAGCAGTAAAACGATCTGAAAAGCTAGAGTCTGAAAAGCATGAATCGTCTCTAATCAAACTTCTACTAACTTGAGATAAACATGAGATTAGCAGAAGGAGCCCAAAGGGTGGCGCACTTGGTATTGGACTTCCCTTTTATAGTCCTGTCGTACGTGTTGTAAGTCACTGCGTTTTTGGCGGTCAGAATTTGGTGTGACCGTGTGTATGCAAGACAGCTTGACCGGAATTCTGTCGGAATTACATAAGAAAACCGGTCGTGTGTACAGGGCAAAGGCCAAAATGTTAGCTTTGGCTACATTCTAATGCCAGAGACATCTGCTATACTTGCTAGACTTGCTTGAGGATGCTTGGAAAGACATATTGGTCCATCACACTGGTCATTTCTTCAAGGGACAAATTAATTAATATAAAAAAGTCACTGTATTTATTATGTATATGTATTATGCAAAATGGGTAAACTCTCTACCCCTTAAATGCATAGACGTGTGCATGGAATGTGCCAGGTTTCCCTGGACACACCCTAATCATCCAATGTGGTGCAGATATCCCCTTCTGTCCAGGCCTCCATATGTCTCCACATTCCCTGCAGCACTGCCGGCTTCCCTCCTCCTCTGCAAGCTGCTGCGATGGTGTTATAGGATGGAGAGAGGGGTAAGGAGCCAGTAAATATTTCATATACAGGTCCCATCCTTGTCTGAATTAACACAGTGAGTGGTCAGTACTGATCACTCACTGTGTTCATTCATAACTGAAGCATAGTAAACTGTTATTACTATGCTTCGGTTTGTGAATAAATAGGAAGCTGCTCAGCACATAGCACTTCTTATTTATTCACTGCCCAGTTTAGACCCATGATATTTCATCAAAGCTCCCCAATAGGGCTCCTAAAAAATTGTAAAAAAAAAATATTATTGTAAAATAATGAAAAAAAAAAAATAATAGGCTGTGCACACCCATGCCTAAATGTTCAGCTGACACTGAATCCTTATTTCACATGATTTGGAATTGCACAAAAATACTGACTATCAAGTCAGAAACTACAGGTTTTGTTGCCATTCTTGTGAATGTACCCAATATCTGTAACAAAGCTAGGTGCTTGCTGAGTTATTTACAGGATTCCCAGTTACCCCAGTGCATGAAACTTCTCCTGCTTTTACTATATTTCTATGTAAAAAAGGTGATAGCTCTTCAATGAAAATCCCCAAATCATATACAAATTACTTGTTGGCAAAATATTATCAATCAGGCAACCCCCCTGTACAGATTAACTTATGAGGCCTGTGGTTATCCATGTAAGTTTGAGAATATCTGGTTTTACTGACTGGAAACGCAAAACACCATACGTGGAATGTTACTCTTTTTACTGTGTATTGCCTTTTGTCTGCTTTCATAGGATGCTATCTACAAGAAAATGGAAGAAAAGACATTACTGATCCATAATAACACATGTATTGCTTTAATTATGGACAATGCACCAGACATTGTGATGATTTTCTGTTACAGTTGTTGTAAATTATGGTCATTCTTGTATGTATGATACTGACTAACCTATTTACTGTATGTACTCATTTCTATTGTTGTTATGAGTTATTATTTAGGTCTTATTTACACTAGTACTGTGTCAAACATGTGTGCATATGCATTTACAGTGCATTAAGTGCATATAAATGAATGTAAAGACTTTTACACTGTGGGGGGTATTTACTAAAAATCGGAGCACACAGAATCTGGTGCAGCTGTGCATGGTAGCCAATCAGCTTCTAACTCAAGCTTGTTCAATTAAGCTTTAACAATAAAAGCTGGAAGCTGATTGGTTTCTATGCAGAGCTGCGACAGATTTTGCGCTCTCCAGTTTTAGTAAATCCCCCCGCCCAAGACCCCCCATGTGTTTACCTGTGTTTAGGTGTAGTCTGTTTTGAGAAAGTAGAATTCTGTGCATCTAGGATCCATTCCCATTAGACACTAAAAGTGGTTAAATGCTTGTAAATACATGTTATCGCATGCAAATTTGGCTAATCCTGTTTTAAAGTAGGGACATCTAATTGTAGGGAAAAAGTGATCTGAGAGACGTAAAAGGTGTATATACTCATAGCTCCCTGATTTGGAGCAATGTCCATCTGTCCCTCATTCCTCCTGATTAGTCTGCTTGTCTTCAGCAAACTGTTTGTGGGCTTTCTTGTGCATCATCTTTAGAAGAGGCTTCCTACTGGAATGACAGCCATGCAGACCAATTTGATTCAGTGTGGTCTGAGCATTGAGAGGCTGACCCCCCACCCCTTCAACCTATGCAGCAATGCTGGCAGCACTCATACGTCCATTTCCCAAGGACAACCTCTGGATATGACGCTGAGCACGTGCACTGAAATTCTTTGGTTGACCATGGCGAGGCCTGTTCTGAGTGAAACCTGTCCTGTTAAACCGCTGTATGGTCTTGGCCACCATGCTGCAGCTCAGTTTCAGGAAGTTGGCAATCTTCTTATAGCCTATGCCATCTTTATGTAGAGCAACAATTCTTTTTTTCAGATCCTCAGAGAGTACTTTGCCATGGAGGTGCCATGTTGAACTTCCAGTGACCAGTATGAGAGAGTGAGAGCGATAACACCAAATTTAACACACCTGCTCCCCATTCACACCTGAGACCTTGTAACACAAACGAGTCGCATGACACCGGAGAGGGAAAATGCCTAATTGGGCCCATTTTCACTTAGGGGTGGACTCTCTTTTGTTGCCATAGGTTTAGACATTAGTGGCTGTGTCTTGAGTTATTTTGAGGGGACAGAAAATGTACACAATTATATAAGCTGTACACTCACTACTTTATATTGTAGCAAAGTGTAATATCTATTCACATGAATAGATATAATAAAATATTTACAAAAATGTAAGGGGTATACTCACTTTTGTGAGATACTGTATAGATAGATAGATCTATATATATATATATATATAGCCTGTTCATGGACACCAGAAGAATGTAAGTTCTGCTTTGTATTTGGCATTTAGAATTTTGTCATTAGAAGGGCATAAAGGTGAGTGATAGACCACTTTAACAGTACATTATCTGAGCCATGTTCAAAACTGTTTAATGAATGGAGTTTTTTTCTAATATACCTTTTGATATTTTAACTTTCCTTTATCATAATGTCTGCAAAATGTTAAGGGTTTTTAAGGTATTGATCATATACATTTTTTTTTAAGTATAAGCATTGTTAATTGAGTTGTTTTAAAATATCTTACTTTATGGATTTAATTAAAGTTATATAATTTGTATTTTAGCAAAGTTCAAAAAGTTCAGTCTATTACCATGCCAACTTCCAGGGTTAAATAAATTAAGAGTTACTGACATTTATTTTCATAATTTCTTTACACCACCCTTTACAGGCATCATTATGGCATGTACATGCTTCAGCAGTCTTCAATTTAAAATTGCTTTGTGATAAGAGCAAAGTGAATTTCAGGTAACATAAGCTAGAGATATGACATTGTGATCAGCTTCGATTTCCCCAGTCCTGTGTTTGTAAAGTTCTCTTGCTACTTGTCACTGAGGATGGGAGGTAATAAAGTAAATCTGACCTTGTGTCATCTTGCACAAGTCACACAGAAAGTATTGTGTTCTGTTATAGACATGTGACGCCAGAACAACACACCCTGACAGACTGATAATGGAGTCTCAAAGAAAGAAAGAAAAAGAGAATAAAAAATTCTAAAAGCTTTTCACTCTCACTTTTCTTCTTCCTGTCATTGAAGCAGTTTTACAATGATAATCCCTAACTAGATTATTTTCTCAGCAGCTTGGTGTACCAAAGTAATAAATAAATTACACAAAACAAAATCACAATGACAGACATGTAGCTTGTTTACCCTCACCCCAGCTGTATCCCAAGATTTTATCTCTGCTTTGCCCTTTATCAGGGTGACTTTTTCAACTACTCAACTTCCTAATTGGGGAAATATACTAATTTGTTTGGCGTTTCTTTTTCCATTAATAATTTCCCATGCGTTACATGTGAAGGCTGTTCTATGTTTGGTGAGAGGCATGTCATTTGAACTGCTATTTTTAAGCTGTTATGACTCCAGGTTTTGTGATAATTCTCAAACAGCTGATAACAATTAATTGCTGCCTGACAAGCCTGCTATAGCTTGGCTGCAGTAGAAAGAATGGCATCGTGTTTCCAGATTAATTGTAAGACAATACTGAGAAAAATGCACTATCTTTGCCATCTAAAGGAAAATGGGTGTGATAATGATATGTTAATGGAATTCTGTAAAAAGTCAACTACTGGTATCAGCTGAACATAATGCAGACCTTCCCTTCTGGAGTCTTGTAAACCCATTATAGTTTCCATCCTCCGTAAAAGGTTGAAAATAAATAAATATATCTCTGTAGATATGAATGTAGGAAAAACAGATAGCTCTGTATTTCTTATGCTTAGAGGTAAAAAATATTTGGATCAGATCTGTAATTTCATTAATATGACATGACTAAATATAAATGTATGATATTGCTTAACCCCTTTACAACCACTCTACACACACACATATATATATATATATATATATATATATATATATATATATATATATATAAGAATCAAGACGGGACACGTACTTCAATTTGCGAAATCCTTTACTTCATTATTTCAAAAAAGCACAGCCACTGTACAGTTACGAGCAAGGCTCTTCGTCAGGCTATCTCTGGCTTGTGTAGCATACTATCTCAGACTAAGCATATATATACCACATTCAAGAGTCCAACACACAGGTGTATGTCACAGATCACTAATCAATGTTAATTGAAAGCTTCAAAATTAACCCCATCAGCAAGATAAAGTATCCAACCAATTAAGATCACCATACATTATACAAGCAATTGGCTTGTTCCAATTCGGTAAATAGTCATGATACCATGAAAAAGCAATAGCAATTATCTCATATTTCTGCAATAATTCTTCTTCACCAGATTCCAACCAGAGCATGCAATGATACTGCTCCCAACATTTCCTGCAGGAAAAGAAAGGTTCATTGGTATCAAAATTGCATAGCATCATGACCACCAGAAACATCTTATGTCAGTATCAAAGATTGGTAAGAGTCAAAACAATGAAACAAATTAAATACAAATTTCATGCAGCATCACCAATCATATATCGTGTGTCATAGGAACAAATATAAATCATAATCTCTGTTCATTCCATTCGGGCTTAAAGATTTTAATTGGTTAATCCACCAAACCTCCCTCTTTCTCAGCTTAAGGATCCGATCACCACCTCTTTTATCCCTAATAACTTCCTCAAGGACCATGTATCGCAAATCAGAATCGCAGTGCCCCTTTTCCAAAAAATGCTTGGATACAGGGAAAGTCGGCTGTTTTAGTCGAATCGTACTGCGATGCTGTGCGATCCTGTCCTTGATTTTCTGTGTGGTCTCCCCAACATATAATAACCCAACATATAATAACCCATATAATAACATATATATACTGTGTCACAGAAGTGGGCTTTCTATTTGGGTGTCACATGTGCAATTCGTTTTCATCTTAATGCATTTTGTCTGAATTTTGGGTATTTTTGTTATCGTTTTAACAAACGATAACGAACAACAGAATCCGAAAACCGAAAGATCCGACAGAAACAAATGTTTTTTTTTCATTTTCGTTGTGACAATGGTTCGATATAGATAGGAGATTCGACATGACGCTGACAATAGTGATCTGTGTCCATCGAACCTGTGGTCGAATGTGCCTAACCTTAGCTCTATTAGTCCAAGATTATTCTACATAGAGAGAAAAGATTTGTCATAGAGAGAAAAGATTTGACATTATAGAGACAATAGCAAAAAAGGTTGAATGTGCCTAACCTAACTCTATTAGTTCAAGATTATTCGACATAGAGAGAAAAGATTCATCATAAAGATTTGACGAAGCAGTCGGCGCGAGCGGACATTTATGGTCAAATTCTCTGCCCATAGGCTATAGAAGAATTCTAATGTTGGTTGACTAGTAATAATAATTAATAAATATAATTATTACTAGTGTCATACAACATGAGAATTCTACTATAGCTTGTAGGTGGAACATTCGACCGGAAATGTACGATTGCGGCGTCGTACAGTTTAGCTGCTCCGTCAAATTTTCTTAGAACATTCGACAGACACCATGAGCCTTCAATGACAGATTCAACCTTCATTATTTCAGATTTTCGGACTAATGCATTTTTTAACAAAATGAAAATAAATAAAATTGAATTTTGGGAGTAACTAAATTAATTTTTCGGACGAAAACGAAATTCCGAAACTAAATATTTCAGTGTGCACATGTTTAGTGTCACATATGTGCATAACTGTGTTTGTGCTAGAAGCACACACAATTGAGCACCCACATCACTGACAGCTTACACACAACCAATATTCCCCATGGGACTTTAAAATGAGACATAATACAAAAGTCATAAAATATCAATTTATTATACAGTGATTTGACACATAAATGTATAAAGTACACATAAAAATGTTTGGCATATCAAGCCAATGGGTATAATGTACATCAATCTGGTATATTACATAACCAAGATGATTGCAATATGGGAGAGGAACGCATCTTGTCACTCTCTTTTCTAGTTCTTTTCTAGCACTGACAGCTTCTGGTCTTGTACTAAGGATTGGGAGCTGGGAGTACCAGCTCCCAAATATGTGATCACCATGATTAGCCAATAACTGTAATCACTTCTAAAAATTCACCCCAGTACAGGAAAAAATCTATTGTATATTGCAGTGATGGCAAACCTTGGCACCCCAGATGTTTTGAAACTACATTTCCCATGATGCTCAGCTACACTGCAGCGTGCATGAACATCATGCGAAATGTAGTTCCAAAACATCTGGGGTGCCAAGGTTCGCCATCACTGGTATATTGTATCTTTTTCTCCTCAATAGAGGAGATGTCTTTTTAAACAAATAAAAAAGTCTGATTAAACTAAATAAATAAACATAGATAAAACAGATCCCTGCTTGATCTAATTTAGTGAGTGTCGGTGTTAGGCCCCTTTCACTCGGGCTGTCTGATCAGGTCTGCCTCTCAGTTTTTCAGGCGGACCTAATGGGACATTGCAATTGTCCTCCATGGAGCTGCGGATATCAGCAGACACGTGTTCGCTGTCACCCGCTGCCATCCAATCCGGTCTGCCAAAAACAGATGGATGGTAGTCCTATTTTCCATCCGTCCGACGGTTTAGGTCAGATGGCATCAGATGGAAATGGACAAGTGATCTGTTTCCGATTGCCCTATAGGGGAGAGCGGGACTGCATAGCGAAATCGGACACAGACCTGCTCAGCGGGGATCAACCGCCTGCTCAGAGGGGATCTCCGCTGAGCAAATTAATTCTGCATAGTAGAGGCGCCTGTGTGAAAGGGGCCTTCATGTCAGTTAGGCCCCCGTTGACACCTGAGTGATTTTCTGCTTGAAGCTTGTAGCTCTAAAACACTCAACAAGCCCAATACCATTAATTTTAATGGTCCCTGTTATGAGCATGCTGTCGCCTGAAGCAAAATGCCTGTGGCTCAAAAAAGTACATGAGCTTCTTTTTGGCAGATTGCAAGCATTTTTGGCCCCATAGACTTCAATAGAAACACCTGTTTTGAGCCTTTTAACAAGCATTTTGTCACTTGTTTTCTACTCAAACAGTAGCTCTCCGCCCCTAATTTCCTCTCCCTCTCTTCCCCCTAGTGCATTCTATTGGCTAAACAAAAAATGCATGAAGCTATAAAAAACTTGTAATACGCTTTAAAATTGCTTGTAAAAAGCTGCAAAAACACAAAAAAAAGAGCCTAAAGGTCAGTTTTACAGCCAGTGTGTTTTTTAGGTAGGGAAAAAAGCTTTCATTTAGTGTATATGGTATGATATGGTATCATCATGATCATCATTTATTTTAGTTTTTTGGTGGTGGCTTTTGGTAATTGCATAAAAATATACAGCTAACGTTCAGAAAATTACACTTTTTACTATTCTGGGACAATTTTCCAATGATAATAATAATAATAAAAAAAAATTAAAAACATGGGAGATGTCCATCAAAGTGTTTGTTAACTTTAAAAAAAATGTACTGGCTTTTTAATGTAGTTCAATGTGATTGTTTATGTTACTATTATATTTTTGCCTGCGGATGTTCTATTTACCCTGGTTGATCCTGTCTGTGCCCCTCCTCCTAAAAGTAGTCTGACCACATTAAACATGGCAGCCATGCTAGTTTGGTCAGTTTACATCTTGTGTCATCCAGTTGTTTGTACAGGCATGCCTAAAATAATCCCAGTGTTTAACACTGAAACATTTGCTTTTGTATAAATAAGAATAAATATACACCTTGCTATAAATAAGAAAGAAAATCAGATACACAAAAGGTTTAGAAGCTCAAATGTATTTTAAATCAATTCATAAAGAAGGAACATTGTTGTACTGCGCTTACTATGGGGTTGATTTATTCAAATCTAATGGGCTGTTCACTTAGTGAATTTTTATTTAGCTTAAAGAGAAAGTAAACCCTGATGGGTTTACTTCCTCTTTGTTTCCCTGCAAAGGTAAAGCATAATGGGCTACTATGCATCGCATAGTAGCCCATTATGTGTCACTTACCTGACACAGGAGCCATCGATGTCACCGTTGTCCCCTCTTCCACGGAGTGTCCATCTTCTTTCCGGTTATCGCGGCTCCAGTGCTGTGACTGGCCAGAGTCTCGATGATGTCACTCCCGCGCATGCGCAAGGGAGCCGCCACTAGCTGCATATCGCGGTTAGCAGCGGCCTGCTCAGTTTCTATTTCTGTATGTGCCCCTATTAGGGAGACTCACACTCCCTATTGGTCTTGCTTACAATTATCATTGAAAGTGAAAGTAAGAGAAAATCTCAAATTTTGGGTTGTCCCCAGAAAAGTAATAGAGGGGAAATCTTCCAATGAGGACACTAGTTCTGGAGACCTCGGGGTCCCCAAGGAATTCTCTTAATTTCCAGGGATTTCCTCACTTCATATAAATATATACATAAAATATAATAGTAAAAAAGTTTGTCAGCCAGATATTTGGGAAGCAAGGCACCACATCTCATAAATTATAAAATACACACAGAATACGGATTGGGGACTTTTAAGGTGTCAGTCAGAAACAGTATACTTCATCACCTATGTATTAGGTACATTAAAATATACTTTGTTTTAAAAGGAAAAGTTTGAATAAAGATCACATGCGATCCAGGTATACAGTACAGCACAGGGGTCAAACACAAGGCCCGTGGGCCGAATCCAGTCCATTTCATGTGGCCCTTGCACGTCTCCTCCAGCCCTCCTCTGGTCCTCCTCCAGACCCCTACTTTCTGGTTTTAAGCAATGCATCCAGGTTCTTCCCAGCAGCAGCATAAGGAAGGGGGTGCACTGTGATGTTAGGGAGAGTAGGGGACTCAACTTCTGATGGTGGAGTGGCTCTTGACATGTAACGTAAGGGGAGGGGATGCGCTGGACATCTAATCTTACGGATACAACCGGCCCTTTTGAGGACAATCATAATGCTGAGGCAGCCCACGATGAAATTGAGTTTGACACCCCTGCAGTACAGCAATTATTGTTCAACCTGTTTTGTCAAAAGGTGGCTTCTTTAGGAGACTTTTTAAATGACTGTACAGAATATTCACTGTAGACAGGCAAAGTATCTTTTAATATACCTAATAAAATGTTATATGATTTTTAAAACATGATTTAGTATACTGTTTCTGTCTGGCACCTTAAAAGTCCCCAATCCATATTATATGTACTGTATATACTGTCAAATATAATGTTACACTGAGTAACGGCGATATCTATTGTGTGGTGAAATTACACATGCACCCGGGAACAACATGTGCGTTTGCATTTGTGCGTGAGCACAGGGGAACGGTGACGCTTTCAATTTTTTTTATATATTACTCATTTTGTTAAATTTTTTACACTGCCCCTTTTTTTAATAATTTTTATTGCTATCACAAAGAATCAACAACATCCCTCGTGATAGCATGGGGCATGACAGGTTCTTATTATAGAGAGATTTGGGGTCTAGACCCCATATCATTCCTCTGTCCTCCAAAGCATTTGATCAAACTAAAATCGATTTGATCAGATGCTTTCATTAGCCAGTAACCACTTGTTTACATGAGACCAAAACCAGAAGTGACGAAATCCTTGTCAATTACGGTTTCTGACATAACACAGTGGGAGGAACAACATCAGTTCATCTCACTGTATTCCAGGAAGTGAATGCCATGGGCGCTCCCTACCAGACTCTAGGATGGGACAGTAGAGCCCAAAAACACGACAATGGGAGGGGGGACCCATTTCCACCTCCTGAAAAAGTAATCCAGTTGCTCTATAGCTGCTTAGATTACTTTTACTTTGTAGGGAATCACTGGATCTAAAAAAATTATATCTCAATCATTGCTACAGCTGCAGCGATGACCAAGATATCACCCTTTGCATGCAAGGATGTATAAGCATGTCCTATGGATGGGAGGTGGTTAATCTGCTTATGTTTTGCCTTCCCTTGCTCCCCACACCAAGATGCTAGTGACATTTTTTTAATAAATCCTATTCTGTTTTCAATTTATTTCTTATTTAGCCTCCTTGGCGGTATTACTGAGTGTGGCTCGGGGGGGAAATTTCAGTACGATTAGCGGTAGCCCCCGAGTCACACTGGATCCTGGAAGAGGTGACTTACCTTGTCCCCACGATCCCGCAATGTACTCCTGCTGTGTCTGACTGCCGGATCTTCTGCCCGATGCTCTGTGTGTTCTGGCTTCCCTTCCCTACGAGTGACGCAATGCAGGGGGATGGAACCGGCGGCAGATTCAAAATGTATAAATCACAAAAAAAAACAATACATTGTAATCTTATTGGATTACATTACTGTATCAAATCATTTGACCCCAGTTTGCCCCCCAGTGCTTTGTCCAGTGCCCTTGCCTGCAGTTTTACTGTTCTTTCTGCCTGGAAACTGGAGAACGACCATGGCATCCAAAAAGCGTGCCTCTACATCAAAATCGGTTTATGACCTGCTGGAAAACAGCGATAACGATACAGAATCACTTGCAGAATTAAGTGATAGCGATTTGTGGGGAAATACGCCATCAGACATAGAAAGTTATTTTAGCGATGATCCTGCGACTGAGTTCAGTGATGTGCAGACTTGGCGCTCTATTGACTGCGGTACGGATCACGCAGCACCCCCAAGATTCCCATTTACTGGAGCACCTGGTACGAAAGTGGATGTTGAAGATGACATTGACATTCCTACAACTATTTTTGATGGATGAGGTTATTGAAGAAAGAGTTACGGAGAAAAATCGGTACCAAGAACAACAAGCTGCTACGCATCGGAAGTTTTCAAGAAGTAGAAAGTGGGAACCAGTGACCAAAGAGGGCATTTTGAAATTTCTGGTCCTAATAATTCTTCAGGGAGTGGTGGGAAAACCCCTGCAAAAGTGCCATTGCACAACCAATAAATTACTTGCCACTCCATTCTTTGGCATGGTCATGTCAGAGTACTAATGTTCCCTGATAATGAAGTATTTGCACTTTGAAAACAATTAAGAATTTGATGAAACTATTCATCCAGCACCAAAACTCAAGAAAATTTGGGAAGTATATCAAATGATTCTGAAGAATTTCCAATGGAGCTATGTGCCAGATCGAGACATCAGCCTAATGCCCTACAGGGAAGGCTCAGCTGGATACAATTTATGGCATCAAAGAGAGCACGATTTGGCATAAAATCCTTCATGCTATGTGAATCGACAACTGGTTACATTTGGAACTCCGTCCTATACACTGGGAAAGGAACCAAATTCAACCCAAAATACAGTAATTATTGAATGGCAACATCCGTTATTTCACTGATTGAACCATTGCTAAATCAGGGCAATTGTGTAACTACAAACAATTTTTACACATCTCCTGAACTTTATGAGTTCCTTCTGCAGAACAAAACAAATGCCTATGGAACCTCATTCGGAACAATCTGATTTTCCGACAACTTTGTCCGACCGTGTGTGAGCAATACAAGTTTCAGACAAAATCCGCCGGAAAAAATCTGATGGATTTTGTGGTCAGAATGTCCGACCGTGTGTACGGTGCATTAGACTACAACACCATGGGAGGTGTTGACAGAGCCGACCAAACAATGACATTTTATCCAGCAATGAGAAAAAAGCAAAAAAGTATTACAAGAAGATCTTCAGGCATCTTCTTGAGCAATGCTTGTGGAATGCCTACATTCTGCTCAAAAAAAAAAGAGTGACAAGCCTGTGGTTCATGCTGACTTTGTTTGGCAAACTGATCTTTCTGAACCACCAAACTTCAATGGCTGTGAATAGAGCTGGACGTCATGCTGCTGGCATTGTCAACCCGGCACGTCTGACTGGTCAACACTAGGGATGAGCTTGATGTTCAGGTCGAACATAGGTTCAACTCAAACATTGGGTGTTTGCCCGTTCGCAGAACAGCAAACATTATGGGGCGTTCGTGGCAAACGCCCCATAATGCACTGCGAGATCGCAGTACATTGCTGTATGATGATTGGCCAAAGCATGCACCTGACCAGCATGCTTTGGCCAATCACAGTGCCCTCTGCTAAGAGAGCCACAATTGGCCAAAGGCAGGGTGCACACTATAAAAGGCAGCTTACACGGCGGCCCTGTGTAGTGTTGTTGGCATGGACAGAGAGATAGCTTGAGTTACATTAAGCAGGCAGGTTATTCAGTTAGTTGCAGTGTATTTGACATATATATATATATATATATATATATATATAGATATATATAGATATACTCTGCATTTAGCATAGCCTATATATTCATTCAGTGCAGGCAGTGTATCAATAGCATTTTTCTGCCCCTGTTTAACAGGGACATGTAATTACAATTATTGATACAATATTTCATAGCAGGTGCCTGTTCCTGTGCCCAACAAGCGTAACTGTGAGGGTTTACAGTGTTTTGGTACCACTATCACCAAAGGCCCAATTTTTCTGCCCCTGTTTAACAGGGCCATGTAATTACAATTTTTGATATAGTATTTCCCAGCAGGGCCCATCCCTGCGCTCACCAAGAGTAACTGTGATAACTTACAGTGTTCTGTTACCACCACCACCAATGGCCCCACTTTTCTGAGCCTGTTTAACAGGGGCATGTAATTACAGTTTCTGATATAGTATTTTTACAGCAGTGCCCATTCCTTCGCCCACCAAGAGTAACTGTGAGGACTCACAGTGTTGTGGCACCACCACCACCAAAGGCCCAATTTTCTGCAGAGTATACAGGGCAGGCCATATAGTATATATACTGCTGTTCAGAGTATATAGTGCCTGGGGGACCCCCACACTTTTTTTTTTTTTGGGTGTGGGGTTCCCCTTAATATCCATACCAGACCCAGGGGGCCTGGTAAAGGACTCGGGGGGGGGGGGGGGAGACCCATGCCGTTTTTTTCAATGATTTTCATCTATATAGCCGGGACACGACAATACATTACAGCCGCGAGTAGTTTTGAATTACATTTTTTCCTTTAGAAATTAAATTTTTCTGTGGCATTGTTCTGAACATGGGAAAAAATGCGTTAATTTACAAGCATACTAAGGACACCCCCCAGGCACGATATTTAAAGGAATATTTCATTTTAATTGTTTCACTTTAAGCATTATTAAAATCACTGCTCCCGAAAAAAAAATTGTTTTTAAAACTTTTTTTTGCATTGATACATGTCCCTTGGGGCAAGACCCAGGTCCCCAAACACTTTTTATGGCAATAACTTGCATATAAGCCTTTAAAATTAGCACTTTTGATTTTCGTGTCCCATAGACTTTAACGGTGTCTGCCGGGAGGTGTTTGGCTCATCCCTAGTCGTCACTTCATGGACTACATCCCACCAACTGAGAAAAAGTCAGCACCCACAAGGATGTGCGTGGTTTGTTGCTCAAAGCATGATGACAGTGGAAAGAAAATCCAAAAAGAAACCAGGTTCCACTGTCCTGATTGTGACGTCGGACTTTGTGCAGTCCCATGTTTCAAAATGTATCATACCTGGGATGTTTACTGAAGCAAAATGACTAGTAATATTGCACCCTTGTTTGGACAACTTTTTTTTGTGTTTTTGATGTGATTATATTATTGACTAAAATGTATTGAATAAAATGTTTTATTATTATATTATTATTTGTTATTATTTATAGTTATTTATTATATTATAATGTATGCTTTTGTGTTTCAAACATTATCATACACGGGATGTCTACTAGACTCTTGTTTGGACAGATTTAAGTGAGTTCTTCTTAAGAATTACAGGCCTACAATATAAAACGCCACTTCCATGAAAACAATTGTACCGCTTTCAGCATCAAAAATCTGACATAATCATACCGCCAGGGAGGTTAAGACTTTATTGTGCTTCTTTATGCAATGCAAGCAGATCATGACTAGAGGAAGAGGTCGATAGAGTGCCGTACATAGCTTCCTGAAAATTTCTCAGCACCTGGCCCTTGGTACTTCTCTCCTAAGTCCTGATGCAAGTAGTGGGCTGGCCTTCAGAGGATTTATTCAAATATTGAAATGCCTTAATGGATGGATGCTAGTCTGTAGAAGCTGGCATTTATAAGCAGGCTATGCTTGTATAGTTTGAGAGTAAACTGCCCTAGGTATAGCCCACATGTGATGCTGAGCTTTCATGATATTGCATTGAGTGTTGTTCTCACTGTTTGTAAATGAACTGTCACTACTTTATTAAGAAACGCCTTAGAATTTTCTGTATATAACCATACTTATGGAATGCAATGCTAAGGTTTGTTATTTGCAATAATCTATGAGAGAACAATTTCTCCTGTGATTTTTCTTTTGTAATTTTGCTGCACATGCACAATGGATTGTTGTGCTCCATTACATGATACATGATTAAAAGTAATTTATATTGCTTGACATCAATTTTACAGCAATGTCAGATTCAATCAACATCAATTAATTCAAAAACCAACTTGTAAAATGAAGCTGATTTCAAATGCATGAAATATGTGTCAAAGTTTATCAATGTGGGACTAGGATGAAAGAATGAAATAATCTTATTGTTTAGTAGTTTTGAAAAAAAATGATTAACAATAATAATAACAAAATCACTAATCAACATTACCAAGTAAACAATCAAAGGTATTTAATTATTCCTGTTGATTGCTACAGTGCTTGAGTCATTTCTGTGACATTGACCCATTCTTCAATATTACTCTTGCAGGGATTTTGCTATTTAATTATTTTGTCAAATAAACCAAAACCTGATAATATTCGCTCTCTACAAGTTAGATGAATGCAAGTGTTTTTAAAGGAAAGCCAACATTTCAAATAAATGACCAATTGAAGATTCTTATTTTTATAATAAAAAAAAGCAATATTTAAATCTTGTGTCACACGCATGGGCTATAGCAGGAAGCAATCAGAAACAATTAGGAAGAAACCAAGTGTGAAGCAGGGCTCAGCCACGCCAATACAACAGAAAAACAAAAAAAACATATAGCTCTCGTCTGCTCATCTGTTTTGATGATGCTCTAAGTGACTTTTAAACTAGACATGTGCACAACAAAAAAATTGTTTATTTTCGTTTCGTTTTTTTCGTTTCCGTTGATTCGTAACGATTCGTAAATTTGTAAGTCGTCGGTGTTTGTATTCGTAACGATTCGTAAGATCGTAAGTCGACGGTGTTCATATTCGTAACAATTCGTATTTTCGTAAGAGTTATTTTTTCGTTGATTCGTATTTCCGTTAGTTTCATTTTCGTTGATTCGAAATTCGGACGCATTCGTATTTATTTGTACATTCGTAACATTCGTAGATTCGTAATCGGAGCATAATTCATAATGTTATGTAATGTGTATGCCATTATTACACTTTAAGAGACACGGAAAATTACGAATCGAAAAAAAAAGTTACGAATGTACGAATTTTTTCGTTCAATCCATTCGAAGCATGTTAAGCAGCGCTATTGTAAGAGACACGGAAAATTACGAATCGAGAAAAAAAAAAAAAGTTACGAATGTACGAATTTTTTCGTTCAATCCATTCGAGGCCTGTTAAGCAGCACCATTGTAAGGGACACGAAAAATTACCAATTCAACAAAAAAAAAAGTTATGAATGTACGATTTTTTTCGTTCATTTTGATTTTCGTTGTTCCTGTTTTAGTTTTTCGGATTTTCTTCTTTTGTACATTCGTTGTTTCTAATTTGTTTTTTTTCAGATTTTCGTTGTTTTCGGATTCGTACGATTCGAACGATTCGTTATTCGTTAAAATTTTTAGCGAATCGTTCATTCATTCGTACGAAAACGAAAATAACAAAAGAAAAACGAAAAAAAAACTAAACGAATTGCACATGTCTATTTTAAACCAGATATTAATGATGAAGAGACATTTGTGGTGTACTTCAGGTGCATTATTCATTAGATGGAGAAGTTGCACTTCAAGTGAAAGAGCTTCTAACCAGAGGAGGAAGTCCAGGTTTAGGGACCAAAAATGACTGCATTGAAGATGGCTATATTGGGACGGGGTAACCAGGCAAAGCAATGACAAAGGTATTTTGCATAAAAAGTGAGGCGATTTGAATTAAAGTAAAGATTTTCCAGTAGAATATTTGGAACAAACCCATCTCTTCAGTTTTATAACACCGTTATCAGAGAGTTACAAGAAATCTGTCAGGAAAAAAATAGGGTGTCTGGCAATGCTAAATTCTTCTTTTCTTATAGAAAATATTTAGGAAGAGTGGCTACAGGGTGGAGCAAATAGAGACCCATGTAGTTGTACAGAGGAGACACCACATCCCATTTTATATAGAAGCACATTGTTATAGAATAATTGGTCTTTTTAAGCACTCCAAGGGATTACACAGCAAAGTATTAAAAACTAACTTTTTTTTAACAAATTCAAGATAAAAACACAATTCATAAAACTAGGATCCAAATATTATGCCCTCAATTAATCTGATAGGAAGAACTCTCCACATATTTGATTAAGTCACATATACCAAGAGACCAATTGGTCAATTGTATACAGTATGAGGGGAGTCAAATTTCTTCTTCGTTGGCATATGTTACAGAACACCACTTCCTCAGGAGCATGAATGGATCATGACAGTAGATTCTAGATGTATACAAGCATAAATATTAGCCACGAGAAAAAAAAAAAAAAAAATAAAAAAAATGATATATGTGTGTGTGGCAGAATCGGCATGCTAGGATACTGTGCATGTCATAACATTTTTTCAAAGTAAGCCATATTCATAGCACAAGAAAGTTCAGATAACAGGGATAACACTGAATCTATGGAAAAATAATATGAATAGTTCAATATAATCAGGTTGGTTAGACCACATTCCATTACAACTTGCTACATGAAATCATAAACTGTAAGTGGAGTATTAATGTATAGGGTAACAAGGTAAGTGGCAATAAGGGTCCACCATCCACAAAGGCATATCCCCCAATAAGAAAAGGAAGAGGTTAAAGAGGATTGACGATGATGAATAAGAGGGGAGAGGGGAATTTTAATACGGAGCCGAAGCAGGAAGGAGAGACTGGAGGCAGGGAGGTGGTGTAGGGAATACATATATGTATAGGTATAATATATATATGTCTATATATCTATATATATTTTTTTATTTTTTTTATATATTTTTTGTGTGAAGCACAATAGGCCTAGTCTAGGGCTCATATCACTATAGTATATAATTAATAAAAAAAAAAAGGTAGGCTCACTAGATATGTTAAGGTATGCGTTTATAAATGTATATTTTGATATATAATGCATATATAGAAAGCACTGAATTATATAACACAGGCACTAGTAGTATGGTAAGTAGATTCACTAAAAGGAGAGATTCTCCCTTAACTTTTGTCTCCGTTTTTTTTTTTTTTTGTTTGTTTTTGTGGAATTGAAGTGAAGTATAGAATAGAGGTGTTTGTCTTTTTTTTTTTTTCTTGGTCGCACTTTTTATACCTATACCACCAAATGCCCTGCACTAGGACCTCCCGATTGCTGAGGGCCTGTCACTGGCTCCCTGAATACCAAGATCGCTATAGATTTAGAGAGACTGAGAGAGATCCAAAGGGACCGGATATGGAGGAAGAAGAGAGGGAAAGGTAAATCCCTTTTTCTCCCGAAGGAGGGGGGGAGGAGGAGAAGGAGGAAACGAATGAGAGGGGGCATCATTTTTATTTTTCTTAGTTTTTCTGGGTATGAATATATGTAGCGCTCCTGGATCATCTCGGGTTTCCCCCTCCCCATCCAACACCCCCCTTTTTTTTTTGTTTGTTGTTTTTGTATGTAGGTGTTGTTAATTATGTGCTACATAGAGTTAAGACTTAAAATGTATATAATAAAGTATAGGCTGTAATGTATAATACGAAGTTGGGACCAATAAGAATCTGGGAACACTGGAGGGAGGAGTGTAGTGCTCCCCCGCCTATTTTTTGGACCATCCCCCCCCCCCCCTAGGATTGCACTCACTTAAGTGGTAATTTGTACGTGAGTGCTTATATTTTCAACTTTTGTATCCCTCTTCACAGGGAATAGGGGAAGGACGAGAGGGTACTGAAACCTCCTGTCCCAATATCAGAGCTAATAGAGCTCTGGTAGGTGGGGTTTTTTTTTTTTTTTTCTCTCTTATTTTTTTTTATTTTATTTATTTATTTTTTTTAATTACGACAGAAGGGGATATGGAGGAGCTGAAGATCATATCTATAAATGCTAAAGGGCTTAACACCCCTGAGAAACGGAGGATGCTCCTCCAAGACTTGAAACGATCACACTCCGATGTGGCATATATCCAGGAAAATTTTAAAGAAGGAAAGATACCACCCATGAAAAATAATCTTTTCCCCTTAGTATATCATGCATACAATAAAATATCTAAAACTAAGGGGGTATCAATTCTCATATCTAGGAAAGTTCCATGGAAATTAAATGATATAAGATCGGATAGAAAGGGTAGATTCTTGTTTCTTAAAGGCATGATCGGCAGTATTAAAGTAACTATGGCTACGATATATGTTCCGAACTGTAACCAAGACCAATTTATATGTTCTACCATTAATAAACTAATGGAATTTGCTGAAGGCAGACTTCTCTTGGGGGGAGACTTCAATCTCTCATTAGACCCTAAACTAGACACATCGGAAGGTAAAACATCGATTACAAAGGGTAGACGTAAAAGGGTCTCACAAACACTTCATAAATATCAACTCACAGATGTATGGAGACTGTTTCATCCAGACGAGAAGGACTATACCTTCTATTCCAACCCACATAAGGTGTACTCGCGTATTGATCTGTTTATCATCCCACATCAAATGTTACCAGAGATTAAAAAAGTAGATATAGGGAACATTACATGGACTGATCACGCTCCGGTCACACTGATATGGACTATGACTAAATACCCCTCCCCCAAAAATAGACAGTGGCGACTTAACGAGAGCTTATTAGAGGATAAGCTAGTAATGGACGAGGTGATTAAAGAACTACAGTACTACTTCCAATATAACACCACACCAGAAGTTGAGGAAAGGATAATATGGGAAGGACACAAAACAGTAATAAGGGGGATTTTCATAAAACATGGTTCCAGAATTAAAAAGGCCAGGGAAGCAGAATTAACTAAACTAATGGGTAATATACAGGACCTAGAAATACAACACAAACAGAGACAGACAATAAAGGTGGAGACTGAGCTTCTCAGTCTACGGAGACAAGTAACTGCCCTCCTTCATTACAGGGCTAAGGCAGCAATGCAGTTAAGTCGGAAATATTATTATGAAACAGGAGACAAATGTGGACGCTCACTAGCTAGAGCTCTACAAGAACAACGGGTAAAATCCTATATACCATATTTGGTAGATAGAAAAGGAAGGAAGGTTTATAAACCTAATGAGATTACGTCAACATTTCAGGAATTTTATAAATCACTATACAACATACCTAGAGAGAGACCGGAGCAATATAAGATCGAAGAATATATATCCTCATCAGGTATCCCCCAGTTATCAGAACAAGTCCGAGAGGAACTAGGAGCGCCTATCAAAATAGAGGAACTGCAAGAAGCCATAAAATCTACTAAACCAGGGAAATCCCCGGGCCCAGATGGGTTTTCCTTAAAATACTACCAGTTATTCCTACCTCAATTAGGAAGGCAGATGGTACAAACATTCAATACATTGGGATATGAGACAGCACTACCACCAGATACTTTGAAAGCACACATTACTGTGATACCTAAAAAAGATAAAGATCCCTCAGCATGTGGTAGCTACCGCCCCATCTCCTTATTGAATGTGGATGTTAAATTATTTACAAAAATTCTCGCCACACGTATTCAACTACATTTAACCGACCTGGTCCATCTAGACCAGGTGGGTTTTATACCAAATCGAGAGGCGAGAGACAATACTATTAAAGTTTTAAATCTCATCCACCTAGCAGACACTTCAAATACCCCTTCAGTGTTCCTGAGCAAGAATGCCGAAAAGGCGTTCGATCGGGTTAATTGGACGTTTATGTTCTCGGTTTTAAGGTATGTGGGAATGGGAGAGAAGATGGCTGGATGGAATTTGAGTGTATACTCGAAGCCCAAAGCACAAATTAAAGCCAATGGTTGCCTATCAGAACCCTTCCCTATCTCAAATGGAACCCGCCAAGGGTGTCCTTTATCTCCCCTCCTTTTCTCTCTTTCATTGGAACCATTCCTCTGTAAGATAAGGCAAAACCCTGACATCTCAGGGATACAAAAAGGGAAATCACATTATAAAGTATCCGCCTATGCAGATGATCTTATATTCTCACTTACTAAACCAGGTATATCGCTACCGAATCTTCTAAGAGAATTGGATGAATATGGTTCACTGTCAAATTTAAAAATAAATATGTCCAAATCTGAAGCAATGGGAGTCTCAATGACGCCATCCCAGATTAAAACCTTAAAAGACAATTTCAACTTTAGATGGCCAGGAACGGCCCTTAAATATCTGGGAACGTTTATACCACCTAAACTAAAGCAAACTTATGAACTGAACTTCCCTCCCTTACTTAACAGAATACAGGTATTGCTTACCAAATGGCATCAGGGCTGTTTTTCTTGGTTTGGTAGATGTAATATAGTCAAGATGACAATCTTACCTAAATTTTTATACCTCTTCCAAACCTTACCAATTCACATACCCCCTGAATTCTTTAAACAGATAAGCGCGTTAGTAAACAACTTTATCTGGGCCTATAAAAGACCTAGAATACAACGCCGACTTATGAATTTTCCTAAACAGTATGGAGGGATGGCAGTACCTGACATGAAGAAATATTATCAGGCAACACACATGGGGAGACTAATAGATTGGTGCAGACACACAGACCTTAAGCTGTGGCCAAGGATTGAGCAATCACAAAGTATGATACCATTAAGGCGTGCGATCTGGTGTTATACAGATCTTACCCCCCACCCTCAAAAAACACCCGACCATAGGACCTACACTACGAATATGCTTCCGATTGCGCCTGAGCACCCCACTGTTACCCCCCACTCCCCCCTTTACCCTATTATAGGGAACCCCTGTTTCCCCCCAGGACTACAAGATGGCCCATTTAGAAAACTATTAGAATCACAATGCTACCAGGCATCACATTTTGCACGATCTAGAACATGGCCATCAGTCCCGGAGTTGACATTATCAAGGGACCGGTATGACCTCGATTTTTGGAGCGGGGCACAACTTAAACACTTTCTTAATACACTACCACCCCCGGAAAGGTTTCAAAGACCACTGACCCCACTAGAGCAAATATGTGAGGACAATGGCCCGTATCCTCATGTACTCTCACAAATGTACGCATTACTGATTAAACCACCTGAAAGGTATATCCCGCAGTTCATACAGAAATGGGAGGGAGAATTAGATAGGACTTTGCAACCAATACAACAGAGACGGATTATACGAATGGCCTTAAAAATCATCAATTTGCACTAGGGCCCAGGAAACAAACTTTAAACTTCTAACGAGATGGTATCGCACACCCTCAGTACTTCATAAATATTACCCCTCGATCTCAGACAAATGCTGGAGATGCCTAGAAGAGAGAGGGACGCTACTCCATATTTTTTGGTCTTGCCCAAAGCTAGTCCATTTCTGGAGGGAGATACAGCGTATATCTCAGAAGTTTACAGATTACATTCTACCTGAGGACCCAGCACTATATTTACTACATGACTCAAACATACCAGAAAAGATATACAATAACTTAATACTGCGCCATTTCTTTAATGCCGCCCGATCATGTATAGCCCGGCAGTGGAGAGATACAAGACCCCCTTGTATTTCGTCATGGTTTACAAGAGTGGAAGAGGTAAATAGGATGGAGGACTTAATACTCTCGGCGCAAAACCGACATGAGATGTACTCCAGAACATGGGCTAAATGGAATATATTTAAACTCTCAGAGGAAGGAAAGGCTTTAGCTACCTTTAGGACAACCTAATTATAAGTCTATAATCCCCCTCTGTCGGCTATAGTTATAAGGTTTATTTATATTTGGATTTATACTTGGATTAAAATTAGACTTGCCTTTTTTTTTTTTTCTATTTATTTATTTTTTTTTATTTTTTATTTTTTATTTATTTTTATTTTTTTTTTCTGTTGCTTTTGTTACTGTATAAGGTCACAGGGTGGGGGGGTTTATCGATTAGGGTACTTGGAAAATAATATTATCCCTATATGGTGAACTGAACAAATCTAATTTAGAACGTAGAAATTTCAATGCATAGAATAAGATTTAAAAGTACTAAGTAAGGATCTCTAAATATTAATGACTTTGACGGTTAAATTGACATATTGATACGTAATGAAGATCCTCCGACCAAGCTATCTATGTATTGAATTGGGATGATATAAATAAATAAAGAATTTGAAAAAAAGAAAAGGAAGAGGTTTCTGGCTAGACAAATCCACCCTTGTACTGGGCTCCTTATACAGTACATTAGGCATCAAACCTACAGCGCTTAAAGACCAATAAGGTCAGCTAACAAGAAAGCAGTCCAAATATGGCCAACAAATGCTCTCAAATGATATTCCCTAGGTCATACCTTATTTGGAAAAGCATGCTGCATTACAAGGCATATAAATACAAATGTATTTTCTTATAGATGTTGCCTGTTGCTACAATACTTTGAATTGCTGACCTGAAACATGAATTCCAATAAGGACTTTTACATTTCTTTATGAGAGTACTCGTGTTGTACTAAAAAATTACTGGTCAGTAACTCAGTAGGTAAGTAAGTTTTGGGGAAACTTCCCTTGCAAAGTGCAGCTTCCCTTGCACAATGAACAGCCTATTTTCCTTTAGTAATTCAACATCATAGGATAAAAAAACTATTGAGTTAAAATAATAGCCAGGCAACTAGTAGTTTCATTTTATATAGTCCCTTAAACACTATAGCTAAGAAAAACCCACTATCTCACTTTTTTTATCCCCTACATTGCTTTCTTCTCATCCTTCTTTTTAACTGTCTTAAAGATGATCTTATCCAATGACAATTATTTTTGCTATTGCGACATTGTATAAACAACTGCACTGTTTTATTTTTAGCATTTTGACCTCCTTCAGCCGTTTGCATCCATTCCCTGCCTACCGGCATTCAATCCAGCATTGGTTGCTCATCATTTCTTAAAGTGATTGTAAAATCTTATTTTTTTCTTTTAAAATAACAAACATGTTATACTTACCTGCTCTGTATTTGTGGTTTTGGACAGGGTAGCCCAGATCCTCCTCTTCTTGGGTCCCTCTTCTGTGCTCCTGGTCCCTCCCTTCTGTCAAGTGCACTCACAGCAAGCAGCTTGCTATGGGGACATCCGAGCCGAGTCACATCTCCATGAGTCCATTCAGACACAAAGCCGCGAATGCGCACCACTGCTGTGTCTCAGCCAATCAGGAGGGAGAGTCTTGGAAGGCCAAGACACTTGTCGACATCACTGTACAGAGATGGGGCTTCGGTAAGTATGAGGGAGGCTGCTGCACACAGAAGGGTTTTTATCTTAATGCTTTGACTTTTCAACCCCTTTAAGACATACTTCCTGATAGTGACAAAGATGTATCGTACTTGCGAAGTGTGTGTCAGCACAATTGCTTGTCCACCAGGGACATGTGTAACAGGATGGCAACACAGGGATACAATTGGGAGATAGTTGTCACCCCATACTAGGAAGTGTCTGACGTGTCTAAACAAGGACATTAATGCCACAAACGCTGGGTGTTCTTGATGAATATTACAATTTTAAAAGATTAAAAAGAAATTCTATGAATATGCACTTTTGTAAAAAGGTCTGCCCTACTAAAAGACCCTCCGCTTTCCCACCAAAGTAATTTTGCCTATGAATACCTATGAAAGTAAAGTTGTTAAAAAAAGTTAAACATTCTTACCTCAGCCCCAGTGTTTAAGGGTTTTTGCAGATCACGTCACTGTGCCTCATGCTGCCTTCTGGGGAAAGCTACCTACAATATATACATACCAATATCCAATTTGTTAACTCATCTTAGGCCTGTGCTTTAACTTTCAATCCATACTTGTATTGTTATTTTCTTAAATTGTGTTATTAAGCCTCGGTTCACACTAGTGCGTGCAGAACACTGCATGTGATTCGCATAGGAAACGTACCGCATTCCTGTGCACATAACATGCAATGTCTGCACGGTGTGATTTGAGTCATACATTTTGTATGGCTTAAATCACATCTGCACCAAAATGGTTCAGGACCCTTTTTTTCCCTCGCACCTGAATTGCATTGCATGGGTGTTCACACCCATGAACTGCAATTCTGGCAATCGCACTGCATTTTGCGATCTGTTTCGGGGTGTTGTTAATCTAACATTGACACCCGCAGCAGATCACATGAACACTGTGTGTTTTATATGCTGTGCAATTCGGGGAAACGCAGCAAATCTTGTGCATTTCCTGCATCACATCAGTGTGAACCAGGGCCCAATGTTACTGTAATTTTACTGTCATAGGTATGATCATCTATATATAGATAAACATATTATCTGTTATCTTTATCTGTGGGTTAACCTAGAAGTCGTTTCCTAACAGAGTAAAACACAGGAAGTGCAATACAATTACTCAATAATGGTTGTAATAGTTCACCAAAATTGTATGTATGGGTAAATGAAAAAATATACTCAGTATTTCTATCCAATATATGCTCATTTCCCCATGTTTGCCCTTTTAAAAACACTTCAAGTACATCAAAAATACTGTTAATCCTGCCATAAATCTGCTAAACTTAAAGTGTTAGTAAACCTAGGACCCTGCATTTACTATATCCTGTCCCCCCCCATGAGAGATAAATGGTGGCAAGCTCACCAATCCCACCCCCGGGCATTAGACGGATAAAAAGATGTCGGCGGAGACTAACCTTAACATAGGAGGCAGGGGGAATGCAGAGCTTGGCCATTCTCCTCTCCGTTCTCCTCTGGGCTGAACAGGAAGTGTGTCCTGAGACATGATTGGTCAGTGTGTCCTGAGACACGATTGGGAGTCCTAAGTCTTAGAAGCTGCTTCCTGGTTGGCCAGGAGGAGATTCAGGAAGACAATAGCGAATATTAATTCGCTATTGTCACACAAGTGGGTGGGCTCAGGGCACAGTGCGACCTGAGCCCACCCTTTTTTGAAGCTAATTAGAGCCTCAGGCTCTAATAATGTGCTTAAAAAAACAAAAAAACATTGGAATCCATGCATCTGGTGCCCCGCAAGTAAATTAGGGGGGCGTATGCATGGATAGGGGGCGGCGCCCCTGCACCCTGTATGGATGGGCTGACACTGTCTGGTCTCCCACAGTACACAGAACATGAAAATGCAATCATTTTAGTAAATATAAACTGCTAAATACCTTTTCTCATCAGCAGTATATAGCAGTCTTGTGACTTCTATCAGTGCCTGGTTAAAGCTTGTAGGAGGAGTTTTCATACTGCACTGGCTGTCCAATCAGGATGCAGGACCCCTGACCCTCTGTTTGTACAGTGGTGATTGGCCCTGTGCTGATCACATGCACTCTCCCAAGAAAAAAAAACTCTCTAGCATTACACACCAAACTGAGCATGTGCAGCCTGAATCCACTAACTCTGTCTTATGCAAACACGTTTTGGAGACAGTGCAAGAAGGGGAAGGATCTGTGCATATATGATAAAACAGCCTTTTTACATAATGCAGAGGATTAACTCCTTAAGTCCACAGTGAGTATAATAATAATACAGACTGATTTTACTTTTGTGGGTTTAGTAACACTTTAAAACTTTGCCTATGCTACACATAAATCCAAAACAATGTTATCAGGCCTGCCCATTTTACTTATGTGGACTACAGAATGCCTCCCATCTATGTTATGGAGATGAGATGGGTAGGTGTTCTGTGGTTCTAATACACTTCCTGCCCTAAGGTGAAAACACTGCTTCTCCATAGATACATTACATTGAGTGAGCATTGTTATCCACGGACCAGAAGTGTGTTACTGTCTGGATCACAAGATGATAACAAAGGGACATAAGAAAACAAATGCAGGCACAATATCTAAGGATTATCAAACTGCACTATAATATGCATTTTTGTCTGTGAGTTTAGATACATTGAAAATTGCATATGTGCACTTACTATTTGGAAAAAAGTTGTTGAAATCAGTATTTTGTGGTCTGCATTTTATTCAAGGATACCATAATGATTTATTTATACTAAGAGAGGTTTTAGTTGTACAGCCTTTGCAAATACATGTGGAAGCTGCCTCTCTGTATAGTGTGGTATTAACTGTAGAGGTGGTTCATCTCCTAATATATATTGCAAGTATTGTGTAACTAAAACCTTTGTTTAATGAAAATTGTTAGATAGCATAAAACATTTTTGCTAGCTAGGTGAAAAGGCTCTGCTCAGCTGCCGGCAACATCCACAGCCATCAGGCTCTCTAACCTCCTTCACCGCCATCCACCACCACTCAGCATTTTCCTAAGGCTCTAGCAATGCCGTACCTCAAGAAGGACCCGCTGCAGCCCAGAAAAATAGCCAGCTTCTTCACATCTCAGGGCCAGGGGCTTGAACAAAATAGTGGCAGCGCCAGGCCACGGCCACGGCCACAGCACAGATGCCAGCATTCAGAACAAAATACAGACTCCACTGGCTACAATTCCACCTGCACGGGTAGTGTGAGCTTCTCAGGGGCTTCCCCCTTATCCACACACAGCCCAGCAAAAGCTAAACCCGGCAGGGAGTCTCCCAATAGAGGCATCAGGGACTCCAGCATGGAGGTAAGCTCTGCCCAGGCCTCTCCCTCTCCCCCTCACCCCATAGCTGCCTTTTCTACTGTGGGCCAACCTGTCTCGGACACTGTACTAAAGGACATGCTCCTTTGCCTGTGATCGTCCCTCCACTCTGACATGCTTTCTTGTGTGAATCAATTTAAAGGGGAAGTTCAGGAGTTGGGAGAGCAGGTTGACAGGGTAGAAACCTCTATGAGTGATTTTACGGTGTCCTTTAACACCATGGTAGATGCTCATTCAGCCAACTCTAAGGATATCAGCTGGTTAAAGAATGAGGTAGTGGACCTGGAGGATAGGTCCAGAAGAAATAACATCAAGATCAGCCATGGAAACCCCCTTAGACATATGTAAATATCACCCTATGCAATTCGCCACCTCGAAGACTACTCGAATCCACTACCATACAGAGATTTCCCTAATTAATTTCTCTTGTCTTAAGAAACCAGCTCAATCCATAACATAGTCAACTCCAAAACACACTTGAGTTCTCTAAAAAGAGGGCCCTTGCGGTCCTTCCGAGACACATTATATTTATATTCACCATGTAACCCTTGCTACTCATTTGCATTTCCTTTAGCACATTATAGTGTTGCTATACACATTTTTGTCATTATATTTGGGTTAAAAGATAAACCACTGTTAGGGTCATGGTATGCATGTATATCTCTAGGCCCGCTGGGCCCATGTAACTTCTGGTTACATGGGTCCAGGTGGATTACAGCCAGCACCAGATTACAGCCAGCACTAGCATTTCCAGCATTGCTGATCACAGTCAGTGTTTCTAACAGTGCTATCTGCTATTAGCAATGCTGGAAATACTGGTCATGGCTGCAATCATGTAGGGGAATTGTGCTTATGCAGGAGCTGTGTGATTATGTAGGGGTGCTGTGATTTGGTAAGAACTGTGTGTGACAGGAATAGAAGAGCTGTATCAGGTATCGGCAGTAGGATTAGGTAGAGGATTTGTGATTAGGTAGGGGCACAGTATGTGACAAGAACAGGAGAGCTGGCTGCTCACTACAGCTAGGGTTTACATTTATGATCATTGAGATTGGTCACAGCTATTACATAGCACAGAGCCAGTTTAATTGGCTCTGTACATTTTCAGACAGCAATCGGCACTGTCCAATTGCTGTGCGATCACATGATCGTGTCTGTAGTATTTAATGAATGAATTTGTTCATAAACACCTACCTTCTCCTTTTGTTTGCATTTATGATCACTGTGATTGCCTATGACAGTGATCATGGGGCTGTTTTGAATAATTCTGTATCTTTAGTTAATGCTCTGTGCTGTCTAATGCAAGCAGAAGCATTGACACTGTGCATGTGCACATATGTAAACAAGTGATAACATACAGGTATGTCCTCCCAGGACAATAGGGGAGTGCACTGTCTGTTTCAATGGAGTGGCCAGCCAGAAAGTGGTTAACATAAATATCCTAAATATCAGAACATTAATAGTACATACAATTACAATGTATTGACTCTAAATCAAATTGTTAATTTGTTGTAATAGTGTAGAGAGCTACTTCACCCATTCATGTTGCTAATTCTATGGCAGTGCCTTTCATGTAGGTTCTGTGAAACAAATTCATTTTTTTTCATTTTTTTTTTTTTTTTTAAAATACTTTTTATTGAACTTTACAAGTTACAAGTCATGTGGTTACAGTAAAACAATGCAATCGATTGTAAGAGTTGTAAACAAGCACATATGTATGCAAATGATCCGAGTCAAAATTATGTTAAGTCTAAAGTAAAGGAATGGAAAACGTGACTAAACTTACAACCTGTAATGTTAGTTTTGAGATATAATTTCAGAACAGAATACAGTCGAGGGAGCATCTTGGTATAGGATAATCATTGATAAGATAGGAGACGGGGAAGGAAGGGGAGGGGGGATGGGGAAAAGAATAGGGAGCAAAGTGGGAGAGATAGAAGAGAGCAGCAGGTTCATCCGAAGAATACATATTTAGACCATCAAAGTTTAAATTTTTTCATTGTACCAAGTGGACCAAGGGGCCCAGAGTTGTATAGTTTTGGAATGTTTGTGAGTCTTATTCGTGAGTATACTCTCATATGTAAAGTGAAACAAATTCATTTTTAAAATGATGCAAGTCTTGTATTCTGAAAAATGCACTTGTGTATCAACAGTTAGTTCAAATATTCTTTGGATGTTTAACCACTTTCAGACCGGACCAATTTGCAGCCAAAGGACCAGGCCCCTTTTTGCGATTCGGCACTGCGTCGCTTTAACTGACAATTGCGCAGTCGTGCGACGTGGCTCCCAAACAAAATTGACGTCCTTTTTTTCCCACAAATAGAGCTTTCTTTTGGTGGTATTTGATCACCCCTGCGGTTTTTATTTTTTGCGCTATAAACAAAAATAGAGCGACAATTTTGAAAAAAATGCATTATTTTTTACTTTTTGCTATAATAAATATCCCCAAAAAATATATAAAAAAACATTTTTTTTCCTCAGTTTAGGCCGATACGTATTCTTCTACATATTTTTGGTAAAAAAAATTGCAATAAGCGATTATTGATCAGTTTGCGCAGAAGTTATAGCGTTTTCAAGATAGGGGATAGTTTTATAGCATTTTTATTAATAATTTTTTTTTTATTAGTAATGGCGGAGATCTGCGATTTTTTTTGTGACTGCGACATTATGGCGGACACATCGGACATTTTTGACACATTTTTGGGACCATTGTCATTTTTACAGCAATTAATGCTATTTAAATGCATTAATTCCTGTATAAATGACACTGGCAGTGAAGGGGTTAACCACAAAGGGGCAGTGTAAGGGTTAAGTATGCCTAGGGGTGTGTTTCTTACTGTGGGGGGGCGTGGCTGTCAGCTAGTGAATGCTGATCTCTGCTCCAATCACAGGGAGCAGAGATCGGCGTCACTAGTTGCTAGGCAGAACGGGGAGATGCTTTTTATCTCGGCATCTCCCCGTTCAGCCTTCCCGTGAGACGATCGCGGGGGTCCCCGCGGCGATCGAGTCCGCGGGGACCGCGATCGGACTCACGGGGGTCCCGACCGGCGCGGGAGCGCGCCGCTCCCGGCGCGCTCCCGATGGCACGGACAGGCTAAAGGAGGGACTTATATATACGCCCTCCTGCCTGTACGTGCCATTCTGCCGACGTATATCGTGCGCCGGTCGGCAAGTGGTTAAGAACAATTTCAGGTAACAAGTGAATCCAGTCAGTAAGCTATGAAAAATTCTTCAGCAAACATTGCAGCCGTGCTAAAACCAGATCATTTGAGGTAGAACCAGGTAGCTGGTTTCTTAAATCTCCTGAGGTCCTGGAAGTTGCACATCTCTGCAAAACACCTTAAGAATTTGTATGATAGCCTCAGTCTGGGCTCCAACCAGGCCATGCCGCCAACACATTTCACTCCACCCAGGGAGGTTAGTCATGGGGGTTGTCTGCATGCCTATTGGTTGTTATATAAGAGGAACTGGTAGAGTCTTGGGCAGCACCTGTCAATTTAGTTTGGGTCACAGGCTTACAAACCTATTGCATTTTTGAAGGAACTAATACAGTTGACTCGTCACAATAAAGGTAAAGGCACCTAAAAAAGAAGGATTATTCCCAGCATTCCAATCAAACATGTTAGTTGGAACAGAATTGGTTAAAATAAAGGATTTTGTATGCTCTAAAAATTAATGACAATGGATCGATTAAAATGGTTGAAAAGGTAGAAGATTGTTTTACCTTAAAGGATATGTACACCCAATACAACCAAAGTACATTTTAATGTAGGAAATAACATAATACAATTTCTGAATAAGAATCTTGAATACGAATTGAACGATTCAACCGAATTTAACTAAACAAAATAACTAGATTCTAAACGAAACAAAACAATTTTTTTTGTCATGCACATGTCTACTAGGTATGGCACGACTATCTCCTAGCAGGTATGCAAGGGACACAAACTGACCATGCTAGGAGGGATCTGCCATCATATCTAACATGGTCAGTTTGAAACAGGAACTGACAGAATGACCAGGTATTTTCCAACAACCTGCTAAATAAAAATGTTACAGGCAACACTCACAAAGCAGTAGGCAAAATTGAAAGCATATATGGGTTTTTCATTTTAGGGGTGGGTTACAAATGCTTTAATGCTTTCTCTGCATTAAGGTAAAAACAATCTTTTAATAGTAGCTCCCCCCTGCCCCCCCAAAATACTTACCTGAGCCTGATCTCGATCCAGCATTGTGCATGTTTGCAGTAGCTCTACTTCTTCTTCTGCCATTGGCTCCTGCTGCTGTCAAGCAAAACCTGTGTGCAGAGAGTGAGGTGTAGGGCCAGGCTGGGCTGTGTGTCTGAATAGACACAAAGAGCCCAGCTCAGGATCAAGCAAGCATTAGTGCCCCCATAGGAAGTGGCTTCCTATGGGGGCACTCGGCAGGGAGGAGGAGCCAGGAGTGCCAGTGAGTAACCCCAGAAAAGGTGGATTGGGGCTACTTTGTGCATGTTTTTTATTTTAATGGAAAAAAATACAACCACTTTAAGGCTCTCAGCAGAAAGGAGGAGCCCGAAACGCAGGTGGGGGACCCATGAAGAAGAAATTTGGGGCTACTCTGTGCATGTTTTTTTTTTTTAATGGGAAAAAAAATCTTTGCATACAACCAATTTAAGGCTGGACAGAAACACAAGAATTCCAGGAAATATATATGTCACACCAAATACCAGAAATGTATTATCAATTTTTTTAGGTTTTTTTTGTGAATTGACTCTTTAAAAGTAACTCCATGAAGGAACAGTTAGAACCCCTGTCAGGGTTTTATAACTATTATTGTCCCTGTTTTTTCTGTACCTAGACAGAACAGGAAATAAGCTGTCACCAAAACAAATATTCCTATTGGATGATGTCCCCTCAGGGATATAGATAATAATTAAAATCTGGCAGAATGTCTATCCTTACTCCACTCCATATCTAAAACAAGTAAATGAAGTTTTGGCTGGAATTTTTTAACTTGCTTCCCAAAATAGCTTACTCTATCGCTTGACTTCCTTACATATTTGAATTCCTAAGATGCTAAAGTATAAATAATACTTAGTGGCATCTTTTTATATTTTTAATGATACAGTTTACTCCCCTTTACATTTTTAAATTATATTCTTTACTTACCGGTATGTGCAATATGTATCGTAGTCTTGTTTTTATTTTAGGTGCTTAAAAAAAGCATGCAAATAATTTCTACTGATAAAGATTAATGACAAGATTCCTTCCTAAGTACTTATCGGTCCCTGATAACACACATCAAATCAAATAGTTCCCTACAGCTATACATTTGTTTTTAGGGCTCCCTTGTGGGCTACTGTACACTGCAGACAAGTTTAGTTTATGCATAAGGTAAGCACAAGCTAATATATCAAATCCTACTAGAAAGATATATGCGCATTGCATTTTGTATTTTATTATCACAGTGTTGTTGCTCTGAGGCCATTAATACCCCAAAAGCCTTTTAAAATGCAATATATTTTTTGGCTGGATGCTATTTAATCTATTCTGAAACATGCCTGTGTTTCCTAATGGCAAAATTCTCAATTTGCACCATATTTCACCTGTTTTTCTCAGTGCTGCCTGCTATTTTCTTTGATATTCCTATCCTACTGAGAAACAGCACTTGTGTTAACTGGTCTCTGGGCTTCCATAATGAAAATGCAAACTATATGTCTTTTAATGTTTTTTTCATTCTTAAAACATTCTAAAAATTCAGTTTGATATGTAAGCGCATATTTGCTGCTTTTAAAGGATTGTTTTTTAACTTTTCTTTTCTTTTTTTAATTATTTTTACATTTTTACCTTTTTTATCTAAACTCAAGGTAGTTTGATAAAGCTCCTGGAGGGGGATTAGCTAAGACCTAAAGGGTATTTACGCTTATGAAAGTCAAACTTGGAAAAAACCCTTCTCCAAAAAATCTCACCTTTTAGAGGCCCCCTAGCTAATTCTAAAAAAAAAATGCATGTACAGTATCACACAAAAGTGAGTACACTGCTCAGATTTTTGTAAATTTTTTATTATATCTTTTCATGTGACAACACGGAAGACATGACACTTTGCTACAGTAAGTAAAGTGTAAAGCTTGTATAACAGTGTAAATTTGCTGTCCCCCAAAATAACTCAACACACAGCCATTAATGTCTAAACTGCTGGCAACAAAAGTTAATAATACAACCCTAAGTGAAAATGTCCAAATTGGGCCCAAAGTGTCAATATTTTGTGTGGCCACCATTATTTTCTAGCACTGCCTCAGCCCTCTTGGGCATGGTGTTCACCAGAGCTTCACAGATTGCCACTGGAGTCCTCTTCCACTTTTCTGTAGATAATAGACTGTTGCTGTAACTGCTCAAAAAGTGTTGGGTGAACAAATGTGTTTGTCTTTTACCGAAAGTCCATTTAAAAGTACATGTTTATTTTAGATTACCCTGTCCACAGGGTGACAACACTGAGATATTATTGCAGAATGGACAGTTTTGTCACCTATTACAGGAAGTGTGCAGAATGACAGAGAAATTATCTCATCAACCTGATGCTTTTTCTGTCAATGTCCAGTCATAAACTGGAGTGGAGAGGAAACGTACAAGTTTACTCAACTGCAGCAGAGAAAAATCAGGTCTTCTGTTCTGCCAAACAGTGCTGTGCTGCGAGACAGAGCTGTGTGGCCATTACAACAGCTCCCCATATTTAATTTATTTATTTAGCTGCTTTCCTGGAGTTCAACTTTAACTCCTTGATGTCTAAACTTGGGTAATATTGCAATCAATCTCCTGTGGTCTATTAATCGCTTCCCGACCAACCGCCGCAGTTATACCGTGGTAGGTTGGCTCCCCTGCACGAGCCATTGTAGCTATACATCGGCTAGCGGGGTCAGGATAGCAGGCGTGCGCCCCGCTGCACGTGGCCGGCAGTTGCGATGACCACTGGCCATGAGCGATGGTGTGCAGGAGAGACAGAACAGGGAAGGAGTGACAGATCGTGTGTTCCTTTTAGCTAGGAACCAAGATCCGTCACTTCCTGTAGTCATTCCCCTCCCCCTTCAGTTAGAATCACCTCCCAGGGAACACAGTTAACCCCTCAATTGCCCCCTAGTGTTAACCCCTTCACTACAAATCTGTGTCTGCCCACACTCCAGCAGCCTCAGCTACATCTGGATGAGAGGTGCTGACTGCGCTCACCATCCATCCCTGTCTGTGACTGAAGTCTCCCCCCTTCTCTCTCCTGCCTCTGAGTTGGGCCAATCTGCCCGTGTATTATTAACCTGCTGTATCCATCGTTTTGGAAATGATCATTTGGAAATCATGTCCATACAGTGAGCTTGTTTGACTCATCAGGTGTACACCTGTACGAGTAAATTTTTTTCCGGTAAGTGGTGGATCTTCTATGTCACTTTTATCACCTTTGGATGTTCACTCAAGATTTTTGTAACTGTTATTCACCTACTTTTGGATTACACACCTTGGAATACACCAGGATCTGCTCGTGGTCCCTTATATTCATATTTTGGACACTATTTTTCCATTGAATATATGTTATTATGTATTTTTGTTATTCATTTTTTCACATGTCAATTTTATTTTTTGATATTGAATATTTTGTTAGCGTGGCACATTTTCTACATTTATCTCTATTTACCCTACACCTCTGTGCTGGATGCTAACGGTATATTTGTTTACTTAACCCCTTCACTGCCAGTGACATTTTTACAGTAATCAATGGAATTTTATAGCATTGATCACTGTATTAATACCAATGGTCCCAAAAATATGTCAAAATTGTCCGATGTGTCTGCCATAATGTCGCAGTCAAGATACAAATAGCAGATTGCCGCCATTACTAGTAAAAAAAAAAAAAAAATAAAAAAATGCTATAAATCTATCCCCTATTTTGTAGACGCGATAACTTTTGCGCAAATCAATATACGCTTATTGCGATTTTTTTACCAAAAATATGTAGAAGAATACATACAGTATCGGCCTAAAATGAGGAAAAAACATTTTTCTTTATATATTTTTGGGGGATATTTATTATAGCAAAAGGTAAAAAAAAATGTGTTTTTTTTCAAAATTGTCGCTTTTTTTTTGTTTATAGCGCAAAAAATAAAAACCGCAGAGGAGATCAAATACCACCAAAAGAAAGCTCTATTTGTGGGAAAAAGAGGATGTCAATTTTGTTTGGGTACAACATCGCACAATTGCGCAATTATCAGTTAAAGTGACGCAGTGCAGAATCGCAAAAAGTGCTCTGGTCAGGAAGGGGGTAAATTCTTCTGGGGCTGTAGTGGTTAAATACACGTTTGTCGTCAACTCTTTAACAGATTTATTTAATGTTTTACACAATGATGGAATGGAAACTGTTGAATATCTGTGGATATGAAGGAGGGGACATGGAGTGTTATTTTTTGGGATGTTGTACTGCCTACCAACTAGGGATGGGGCTAAGGTAGTATTAGTGGGTGCTGGGGTGGCTGCTGCACACAGAAGGCTTTTTATCTTAATGCATAGAATGCATTAAGATAAAAAAAAAACTAGGGTTGCACGGATACCACTTTTTTAAGACCGAGTACAAGTACCAATACTTTTTTCAAGTACTCACTGATACCAATTACCAATACTTTTTTTAATGTCATGTGACAGTGGCACTAAAATGCAGCACTGATAGTTGGCACTGATGAGGCGTGGACTGTGTCAGTATTTTTTTATTTTTATTTTATTATTTTTTACTATATATATATATATATATATATATATATATATATATATATATATATATTTTACAATGCCTTCTTTTTGGGGGGGGGGGAGTGGACAGTGCCAGTGTTTTTTTTATTATTTTTACAATTTTACTTTTAAATATTTATTTATTACAAAGCTTCCTTTTTTTTATCAACCCTGTTGGGGGTGGGGGAGTCTTTAACAGACCCCTGACATCTCCCCTTTGAGACAGGGAAAGGGACTAAGGACACAGATTCCCCAGTCCCTTTCTCACTTAGGATGAATGGACAGGAGTCAGGGGCTCCTCTCCAATCATAAACTGAACAGTTTACAATGCTCAGTTATGAATGGACCATTCGGAAATGGAAGGAGACGGTAAATTACATATATACCCGCTTTTTCCTCTGCTCTCCATCCTGACAGATCTGGGACAGGGAAGGGTGGAGGAGCACAGAGGGGGAACCAGAGGAGCAAAGGGAGGAGCGCACAGAGAAGGACATGGGGAACTCGAGGCGTAAAGGGAGGAGCACACAGAGGAGGACACGGAGGGAGACTGGAGGAGGATATTTTGAAAATACCAATAGTAATGATCCCTGAAAAAACTGTCATTTTTTTTATTCTGAAACAATGGAGTAGCCATGGAACAATTTCTATGTTGTGCCATAATTGCTTGAGAATAGAAGTGTGATTTTGTCAAGAATTGTATGCTCTTCTACTATACTGGAGTCAGTAATTGAAACTGTGTCACAAAGTGTATCTAGTTTGATATGTTTTTCATATTCTCATTGGATTTTGGTTATGTAATTGTGGGGGTATAATATGACGCAGGATGTATTTTCACTTAAAAGAGAAGGCTATTTAAAAGGTATATGAGTGTCAGACTATTTTGTATATATATGCATGTTTCATATTTACATTTTTAGCCAGCAAGTGGATCTTAGGCCTCGTTATCATGTTTGTCCTTAAAGTGGTGTTGCACTAAAAAAAAAAAAAAAAAATGCTTAAAATTCCCCAAAAAATAAAAAAATAAAATAATTGAAAAAAATATTTTTGGGAATTTAAATCTAAATGCCTGTTGCTAGGGGGTCCCTCGTAGTCTGCCTCCTTCAGTGCCTGGGCTGGACACATGACTTCCCCTCGACGCAGGAAGGGCTCCCTCCCTCCTGTCAGTCATCTGGGACACGTGACAGGTCCCAGATGACTTACGGCGAGTGGCGCCACTCACGCATATGCAGTGGGTGCTCGGCTGTGAATCCACAGCCGGGTGCCCACAGTTGCAATGCCGACGCCGCCGAGCAGTTTCGGGGGACGAGCGGAGCTTCGATCCCCCGCATCGCTGGACCCTGGAACAGGTAAGTGTCCGATTATTAAAAGTCAGCAGCTGCAGTATTTGTAGCTGCTGACTTTCTTTTTTTTTTTAATGGATACTCCTCTTTAAGTACTTTATTAAAAAATGCCTGTTTAATAGCTCAGTAGCTGAAGTTCAAGTTTACACATATAACTGAATAAAGGAGATATATATAATGCTAAACTACTAAAACAAAAATTATAGTTACTTTTTATATTAAACCCAATTAGAATGAATGAGCAATGAGTATAAAGTATCTATATGACAACTTGAATCAAACACATTTTTGAGTTTTTACATAAGCAATATTTTGTTAAAATCATGCCATTGCCCCAGGATAGTAACTCTTTTCTATCTGCCATATTTATATTTTATAATAAACATTACATTTCTTTAAAGCCAACAAATATATCTACAGGATTTGTTTTCACCTAAATATAACAGGAGACTGACTTGGGAAACAAAGAAACATTCTTTACACGACTAAAAAAGCTGCAGTGCTAAAATGAATATTATTTATTAAATGAATGAAAGTATAGTGTGGTAGTCCAGTGTGGTTTATTGGATTTGTGTTGTAAGAGCATGTCTCAGTGTGGATTTTGCTAAGCACCAGGTGTTTGCTATATTGAATTTTTAACACTGCACGGAGGTAAGTATTCACAGCTGGAAATTTGTGCTTAGCACATTATCATGTTTAAGCCTAGGAAGTTAACCTGCAGAAAAATTTTTCCTTTTGCAATTAAATTAGCTCAAGCGAATAGCTATATTCTTGCTGTATTCACATGTTCAAGTATATAACAATACATATTTTTATTAGTAAATAAGAGATAAAAAGGTTGTTGAATACCTATAACATACAAGAATAAACTGATAGCACACAAAAAAACAATGCAAGGGCCTGAAGGTTTTAGAAAAAAAAAAAAACTGTTTGATATAACTGCTTAAGCGCCAGTTCACACCACATGCAGTCCAGCGCGTTTTTTTCTCCATCAAAGATGCATGGAAAGTAGGTTATATGGTTTTCAATGGCATAGTTCCCCCCAGTGCTTGCAGTTCCAGTGCGTTCCAGTTCCAGAAAAAAAAGTAGAACTTGCTGCATTTTTTTTCTGCACTGGACTGTACTGGAACACTATAAAACGCACTGGAACACACTGAAATGCACCTAAACGCACTGGAACACACATGTCCTTATTTAAGGTTAATTTTAAAAAAAGGGGGAAACTGCACTGAACTGCATTAAAAATGCATCAACAACGCATCAAAAGCACACATGCAGAAAAGAATTTGGAACGCATCTGGACTGCGTTTCTATAGTGTGAACTGGCCCTAAAATAATATTAGCTGGAGTTCAGCTTTAATTTATTAGTCAAGCTCATCAAAATCTGCTAGCCTAACACAACCCTATCCCCAGACTGACATAGCTGCTGTCCAAAGGTGTGTGCATTACTACTTCATCCAGAATGCAGACACATAAGACAGGAAGTGTGTTACTGGCTGATCACCAGATGAACTAAGGCTGGATTCACACCTATGCAGTTTTAGTGCTTTTTGCATTTTGCAGATTTGCACTACAGATCGTGTTCCATAGGAAACAATGTTAAATGGACTGTAGTGCAAATCTACAGGCCTGATTCACGCCTATGCATTTTTAGTGCTTTTTGCATTTTGAAGATTTGCACTACAGAACATGTTCCATAGGAAACCATGTTAAACAGACTGTGTAAATCTGCCAAATGCAAAAAGCACAAAAAATGCATAGGTGTGAATCCAGCCTTAAGAAATAAAATTCTAAAACAAGAAAATGAATGCAGACACCACATCTAACAGTTGATAAGCTGCAATATATTACATGTTTGGAGGGTTCAAAAGCACTTTAAGAACGGGGTGCATTTCTGAAAGATCAACAGGTATTTTTCTGTACTCACTTCAAGACCATTTTCAAGACTAGACTTTTTGACCCCCTTCCTATCCAGGCCATTTTTTGGATTTCAGGACTGTCAATGATAATTATTCAGTCATGCAACACTGTAAATTTCTATCTTTTTTGTAGACAGATCAAGCTTTCTTTTGGTAGTATTTTTTTTTTTTGCTCTATGCTTTTTTGGTATAAAATCTTGCAAAAAAATAATCTTTCTTCATAACTTTAGGACAAAAATTATTCTGCTACATTTCTTTGGTAAACACAATCCAAATCAGTGTATATCATTTAGTAAGCATGAAAGCTAAAGAGTCTACAAACTATTGTGTATACCATGTATATGTATACATATAGGAAGAAAAAGACGGGACGAATGCTTCAATGCAATTCTTCTTTACTTAAATTTCATTCAAAAATATGTACAAAAAAGTGCAAGCCACTGTACAGTTTCAAGCATCACTGCTCTTCCTCAGGCATATCTGGCTGTGTGTAACATACTGATTCAAAAATTGTGCATTTATCCCAAGCCAAGGTGTGCCCCACAGGTGTTTGAGCCAATTACCAAATCAATTACAACATGGAGCTGAATTAACCCTATACCAATCAATCTATATCTAAAGATTCAATACACACCGTGAAAGCAAATAATTTTTGTGTGCTATCAATTAATAAATGTATATACATATAATTAGGACAATGGGACCCTCCATATGTGTATAAACCATTATATGTGGTGAGAGACAGACAGGGAGTAACAGCCCCATCTGTATCTCCATCATTAGCATTATCTTGCGAAAAACAAATAGAGAGCCCAATGTCCTTTCTAAAATGGAAAATGTAATCAATTTATATTTGTGCTTCACAATCCTGTCATAGTATTTCCAAAGGGTTTCTCTTCAGCACACTTCCCCTGTTATTCAGTATAATTTTTCATTACTCCAATCGTATTGCAAAACATGCATAAAATGCAAGTGTTCCAAATCTCAGATCATCTCCATTGAATCTACAGGAAAATAAATATACATATATATTTATATATATGTAAAGAACATACACATATATATACCTATACAAATCCCTGTCACTGTATACTTATAAAAATAAGTACAGGTCATAGTCTCTGTTCATCCCATTAGGATGCAGAGATTGTAACCTATTAATCCACCATACCGCGCATTTTTTCAGTTTCAAGATGATATTATTATTATACAGGATTTATATAGCACCAACAGTTTGCGCAGCACTTTTCAGTACAATTCAAAACAAGAGGGTTAGAGTAGCTATTTTTTAAAGTTGTGATTGTTGCAATTCTTTGGAAAATTAAAAAAATACTATATTTATTTTTTTACAAAGTAGTAATTTTAGCCACTTCAGCCCCGGAAGGGTTTACCCCCTTCCTGACCAGATCGTTTTTTGCGATTCGGCACTGCGTCGCTTTAACTGACAATTTTGCGGTCGTGTGACATGGCTCCCAAACAAAATTGGCGTCCTTTTTTTCCCACAAATAGAGCTTTCTTTTGGTGGTATTTGATCATCTCTGCGGTTGTTATTTTTTGCGCTATAAACAAAAAAAGAGAGACAATTTTGAAAAAAAAAACATTATTTTTTACTTTTTGCTATAATAAATATCCCCAAAAATATATAAAAAATATATTTTTGCTATTATATGGATATTATATCTTGTGTATATCTTGTGTATCACACAAATCAACCAATTTGTATCAAAACCAATGCACTGTAATGGTTGCCTCTGTATGAGTGGTCATAGAATATAGCGTAGTGGAGCATCATCCATATCAGCCCCTGTTCCTATAAGCCAAGCAAGCCTAACTTACTCATAAGTGGCTGCCCCCAGGAGTGCCATATTTACTGGCCAGGAATTACAGGAGGCTAAAGAAAAGAAAAACAAAATAGTTCTTGTGGTTCCAGGAGTGCAGTTGTCTGTAGAGGATGGCTGGGACTGGTGTTTCCCAAAAACATAGTCAGTGGGACATGCAAATGGATCAGTTCAGGTGGCAGGCAGAGAGATGGTCAGCAAACAGGAAGTGATGGATCCAGGCAGCAGGCAGAAGTGTGATCAATAAAAAGGCCAGGGTCAGTACAGGTGGCAGGCAGAGGCAACATTGCACTGGTGTGGCGGTGATTAGAAATACTGTTTCTGGCTGCACTGGTCTGGTGTGGTGGCAATAATAAACACTGATTCTGGCTACACTGGTGTGGTGACATTGTGACTAGTGTAGTGGTGATCAAAGACACTGTGACTGGCTGCACTAGGGCTTGTTACATATGAGGTTGGGGGTTTACACATGCCACAGCTGCAATGCTTTGTTTCACATCTGTAGCAGGAATTATATCTTCTGTATGTCCACCAATAATGATCCATTCAAGTGAATAGGGGTGCTTGTGCAGTGTCTAAGGGGTTAAAGCAAGTGGTGAGGAAGTGATACAATGTTTCCTCCTCACTGCCTGTCAAATGCTCTTTGAAGAGCAAACTGAACACAGATTACTCATCAGAGAGCAATGCACATGAGTCCTTATGGTGACACTATGACTGATGTTGTGATTAAGAACTCTGGGACAGGTGCAGCAGTGATTATGGACACTGTGACTAGTGTGGAAGCAATCAGGGGCACTGTGACTGGTGTGGCAGTGATCTGGGTCACTGTAATTGGTGTGGTGGTGATTAGGGACACTGGGACTGGTATGGTAATGATCAAGAACATTGTGACTGGCAGCCTTGGTCTGGTGACATTGTACTGCTGTAGCAGTAATCAAAGACAATGGCTGGTGGCACTGACATAAGGTGCTATCAGAGCAACTAGGCATCGTACATGATCACTGCCAAAGTAGTACAATGCTACCATAGTGACACTGTACTTGCTCTGGTGACAGTATTTAACCACTTGCCGACCAAGGACGTCATATGATGTCCTTGACTTTGAGTGGTGATATCTGAATGATGCGTGCAGCTATTGGCATCATTCAGATATCATTTTTACCGGCCGGCGATTCTGTGCACCATAAGAATGATCATAGCGGCAGTTCCGCTGCCTGATCGTTCTTATAGGCAGCGGGAGGGGACGTCCCCCCCCTCCCGCCGCCATCCGGTGCTTCTCCGGGCTCTCCCGTGCCATCGGGGGCCCGGAGAAAGAATCGCTCGCCGCCGGATGACGAGCATAGAGATTTCCGGTGACCAGATGGTCACCAGTCATCTCTATGACCGTCGGAGGCCCGGGCGCGACGTTATGACGTCACGCCCGGTACCCGGAAGTAAACAAAGCCGCGATCGCGGCTGTCAGCATGAGATCGGTAAAAATTTTTTTTACCAATCTCATGCTTTCCAGCCTGGAGGAGAGATGTGGGGTCTTATTGACCCCACATCTCTCCATAAAGAGGACCTGTCACATACATTCCTATTACAAGGGATGTTTACATTCCTTGTAATAGGAATAAAAGTGATCCAAAAATTAAAACGCCCCTGTCCCCTGTAGCTCGCGATCAGAAGCTAACGCACACGCAAGTCCCGCCCGCATATGTAAACGCCGCTCAAACCACACATGTGAGGTATCGCCGCGTGCGTTAGAGCGCGTGCAACAATTCTAGCACTAGACCTCCTCCGTAACTCTAAACTGGTAACCAGTAAAAAATATTAAAGCGTCGCCTATGGAGATTATTAAGTACCGAAGTTTGGCGCCATTCCACGGTTGTGTGCAATTTTAAAGCGTGACATGTTTGGTATCTATTTACTCGGCGTAACATCATCTTTCATATTATATAAAAAAATTGGGCTAACTTTACTGTTTTCTTATTTTTTAATTCATGAAACCGTTTTTTTTCCCAAAAAATTATTGCGCAAATACCGTGTGAGATAAAAAGTTGCAATGACCGCCATTTTATTCCCTAGGGTGTCTGCTAAAAAAACGTACTCAATGTTTGGGGGTTCTGAGTAATTTTCTAGCAAAAAAAGGATGATGTTTACATGAAGGAAAATAGGCCAAAATAGGCCCGGTAAGCAAGTGGTTAAAAAGGAGCATAGACAGAATATGAAATTACCTTTTATTGGTTATCCCATCCCATTTATGTATGATGCTTTATTCAAAACCATGATAAAGGTACTTCAGTGCTGAGTTTGCACTATATTTCTGTAATAACAATAGAGATATACGCTCAGTTTCTTTGCAGACTTACTATACAACACCACTACAGACCTGGAGATCTATAGTTGCTTAACATAGTAAGTTGTTAGACACTAGAACATTGTATTATTTTTATGCATATAACAAAGGATTAATGATGTCAGTAATGCCATTTCACTACAATACAATACCACTTCAAATCTACACATTCAACTTCCAAAGGTAAAATGTATCCATGCTGGACTGGTAGCTATGGTAGGACTGATTTTGGGTAATAAGGTAGGGTTACGTGTTTAGAAAAGGGAAGAGTTGAATAGTAGGATCCTGTCCAAAGGAATGTGTATTATTCTTCCATATCATTTATATATTTATATATATATATATATATATATATAAGTTATATACAGCATGTATGTAGAAAAAAAAAGTATGTAGCATCTTGTGAATTAGCTACATCAGGGTCAGGCCTTTGTTGAGAACTGCTTGCTCATCTATATTGACAGCCCTCATATTTTTTTACAATCAGCAAAAGCAATATGAACACAATTTCCCTGAAGCACAAAATCATTTCAGAGCTGTATCTACAATCAATGTCAAAAATCCTTCAGTCACTTTTACAAAATCTGGTTCTGCTGCCACTTTGAAACCCAACATTTGTGTAATGATAAACAACTTAACTGAACAGGAATAGCAGACAAGTGGAAAATGGAAAAGACTGTAAGTCTTATGAATACAGAACTGGAAGAAAATAAGTGACTGTATTTATCTTCAGTGCATTTTCTGGATTTGTGATGTGATGCCTAATATTTTTATCTTTGATAAATGAATGCCCATGCTATCAAGTCTCAGTAACACTATTGAGGAGTTTTCCAATATTGACTGTGGTAATATTAAAGGGCAAATCCACCACAAAATGTTAGTTATTGGTGGAATATTTTGAGCCAGCAGTGAAATAACCCTTACATAATTATTGTCTCTTTTTTGTTTTTCATTGGATGTCTTCACTCTATTGCCTATTGCAGTGCTCCTCATTTAAAATAAATTAAACATTTCACAAGGAGTACAAGAGTGACTGTGCAGACTTGCTAAAATATTGCTACTGTGCTTAAAAAGCATAAGAAACTATTATATGCAAATTCCAAAACAAAAATAATCAAACATTAAAAAATTTAAAAAATAAATATCTCAATCATTTTTAAAAACAAAAATACAATTTTTGGGTGATACAAAAATTACCCCTTACATGACTAGAGATCATTGAAGCCTAAGGGGTTGATTTAATAAAACTGGAGGGTGCAAAATCTGGTGCACCTGTACATGGCAGCTTGTTCAATTAAGTTTTGACAAAAAAAAATGTGGAAGCTGATTGGTTTCTATGCAGAGCTGCACCAAATTTTGCACTCTCCAGTTTTCGCAAATTAACTCCTCAATGTCTAGATCAAAATTAGCAAAGTAACTGTGCATCCCCTTCACTTTCTAATAACTTTGAATGATTTAGCTATATGAAAACAGGTTTATTTATAAGGATATACAGTATTAGATTTTTATTTGAACCTCTGTTTTAATAACTTATCTGCTCATACTTTTGTATTATACTCTGACAAAAAGACAGAATTTTTTGAATAGGTGAATTTTTGGTAACACCTAACAGTTTCTAAACTTTTTAAATTAAAGTATTTTACATATTGTTATATATTCCTACTTCAGTTCTCATTATGCTTTTCTTCTGTGTGAGGCACAGTGACAGTTGGAGCTGAAAAGTTTGTTAATCATCAGACCTCATGTGATCATCATGATTGACTATGATCGTGATAATCTGGAACCACACTAATTGGTTCCCTATCGTTAGTGACAGCCTCTATCAGTAAACCAGTAGTTTTTTTTCAGATGTAAAGAAGTATTTTAAATTATAACAAAAAAAAAGCCTGAAAGTTATCATTATTTGACTTCAGCATTATTATTTACTTGTTCTGTATTTTGATTATTGAATGTCATGAACAGTTTTGCATTTGCATCCCTAGTGGTATTTTGGGAAGGTTATTAGTAGGGATGAGCCGAACACCCCCGGGTTCAGTTCGCACCAGAACCTGCGAACGTACCGAAAGTTTGCGCGAACGTTAGAACCCTATTAGTTACAATGGACGCAAACGTTCAAAATTGCTAATTATAACGGCCAATATGCATGTTATTGTCATAAAAAAGGTTTGGGGACCCAGGTCCTGCCCCAGGGGACATGTATCAATGCACAAAGAAGTTTTAAAAACTGACGTTTTAAAAACGGACGTTTTTTCTCGAGCAGTCATTTTAACCGCTTAACCACTTGCCGACCGGCGCACACAGATGTACGTCGACAGAATGGCACGTACAGGCAGGAGGGCATATATACAAGTCCCTCCTTTCTGCCTGTCCGTGCTATCGGGAGCGCGCCGGTCGGGACCCCCGTAAGTCCGATCGCGGTCCCAGCGGTCTCGATCGCTGCGGGGACATCCGCGATCATCTCACGGGACGGCTGAACGGGGAGATGCCGAGATAAACAGCATCTCCCCGTTCTGCCTAGCAACTAGTGACGCCGATCTCTGCTCCCTGTGATTGGAGCAGAGATCAGCATTCACTAGCTGACAGCCACGCCCCCCCACAGTAAGAAACACACCCCTAGGCCTACTTAACCCCTACACTGCCCCCTTGTGGTTAACCCCTTCACTGCCAGTGTCATTTTTACAGGAATCAATGCATTTAAATAGCATTAATTGCTGTAAAAATGACAATGGTCCCAAAAATGTGTCAAAAATGTCCGATGTGTCCGCCATAATGTCGCAGTCACAAAAAAAAATCGCAGATCTCTGCCATTACTAATAAAAAAAAATTATTATTAAAAATGTTATAAAACTATCCCCTATCTTGTAAACGCTATAACTTCTGCGCAAACCGATCAATAATCGCTTATTGCGATTTTTTTTACCAAAAATATGTAGAAGAATTTGTATCGGCCTAAACTGAGGAAAAAAAATGTTTTTTAATATATTTTTTGGGGATATTTATTATAGCAAAAAGTAAAAAATAATGCATTTTTTTCAAAATTGTCGCTCTATTTTTGTTTATAGCGCAAAAAATAAAAACCGCAGGGGCGATCAAATACCACCAAAAGAAAGCTCTATTTGTGGGAAAAAAAGGACGTCAATTTTGTTTGGGAGCCACGTTGCATGACTGCGCAATTGTCAGTTAAAGCGACGCAGTGCCGAATCGCAAAAAGGGGCCTGGTCCTTTGGCTGCAAATTGGTCCGGTCTGAAAGTGGTTAAGGACCGCCTCCTGCACATATACGTCGGCAGAATGGCATGACTGGGGAAAACCATGTACCTGTATGTGGCCCTTTAATTGCCCAGCCGTGGGTCATGCGCGCACCACCGGCGGCGCGCTCGCGACTCAGTCCTGAGCTCCGAGACCGCGGCCGCGGGATCAGCGGACCCGATCGCCGCTGGTGTCCTACAACCGGGTCACAGAGCTGAAGAACGGGGAGAGGTCTGTGTAAACAAACCTCTCCCCGTGCTTCCTACACTGCCTGTCACTGATCGGCTGTTCCATGTCATCGGGAAAGCCGATCAGTGATGTCAGACGTAAAGCCACGCCCCCTACTGTAAAAAAACACACACACGTCACACTAACCCCTCCCTGCCCCCTAGTGGTTAACTCATTGACTGCCAATGTAATTTACACAGGAATCAGTGCATTTAAATAGCACTGATTTCTGTATAAATGACAATGGTCCCAAAAATGTCCGATGTGTCCGCCATAATGTCGCAGTCACAATAAAAATCGCTGATCGCTGCCATTCCTAGTAAAAGAAAATATTAATAAAAATGCTATAAAACTATCCCCTATTTTGTAAATGCTATAACTTTTGCGCAAACCAATCAATAATCGCTAATTTGTAATTTTTTTTACCAAAAATATGTAAAACTGAGGAAAGAAAATGTTTTTTTATATATTTTTGGGGGATATTTATTATAGCAAAAAGTAAAAAATATTGCATTTTTTTTCAAAATTGTCGCTCTATTTTTGTTTATAGTGCAAAAAATAAAAACCGCAGGGGCGATCAAATACCACCAAAAGAAAGCTCTATTTGTGGGAAAACAAAAGGATGCCAATTTTGTTTGGGAGCCACGTTGCACTACCGCGCAATTGTCAGTTAAAGCAACGCAGTGCCGAATCGCAAAAAGGGGCCTGGTCCTTTGGCTGCAAATTGGTCCGGGGCTTAAGTGGTTAATGATGCATAAAGTGAAAAAAAAGGGAAATATTCCTTTTAAATATGGTACCTGGGGGGTGTCTAAAGTATGCCTGTGAAGTGGCATGTGTTTCCCGTGTTTAGAACTGTCCCTGTTCAAAATGACATTTGTAAAGGAAAAAAAGAAGCCATTTAAAACTGCTTGCGGCTTTAATGTCATGTCTTGTCCTGGCAATATGGATGAAAATCTTTGAGAAAAATGGAATGGCTACCCCATCACACCCCCCCCCCCTACCCCAGCCCATTACCAGCCCCTTTGGGTCTTGTATGGATATTAAGGGGAACCCCGCACCCAAAATAAAACCCTATACCTACAACCCTATATACTCTGAACAGCAGTATACAGGCGGTGCAAAAAAGACAGGGACTGTAGATTTGTTCTTAAGTAGAATCTGTTTGTAATTTTGAACAGGTAATTTTTTAAGTGTAGCTCCAGCCAAAAAAATCTATTTTAAGCTTTTTGGAGAACATAGGGAAGGGTTATCACCCCTGTAACATTTGTTTTGCTGTCTGTGCACCTGTTCAGAACATGTCACCTCACTTTCCGTCCCAATGACAAATGTTTTCGGAAATGTGTTTTTTTTTTTATTGAAACAAGGATTGGTGATAAAGCATCAGTAGAGAGGAGATACCTTTTTCCCAAATTAAATCTAACAGGATAAAATTTCTCTTCCTAGGGGTAGATTTCCTCTCACTTCTGTTTTTTGCCTTTGGTGGTGGTGCTGGTGCTACAACACTGTAAGCCCTCACAGTTATCTTGGTGGGCGCAGGAATGGGCCCTGCTGTGAATTATTAGATCAAGAATTGTAATTGCATGCCCCTGTTGAAAATGGGCAGAAAAATTGGGCCTTTGGTGGTGGTGGTGGACGGTGTTGCCACAACACTGTAAGTCCTCACAGTTACTCTTGGTGGGCGCAGGAATGGGCCCTGCTGTGAATTATTAGATCAAGAATTGTAATTGCATGCACCTGTTGAACAGGGGCAGAAAAATTGAGCCTTTGGTGGTGGTGGACGGTGTTGCCACAACACTGTAAGTCCTCACAGTTACTCTTGGTGGGCGCAGGAATGGGCCCTGCTGTGAATTATTAGATCAAGATTTGTAATTACACGCCCCTGTTAAACAGGGGGTGAAAATGTGTGCCTTAGGCACTGGTGCTGGTGCCACAACACTGCAACCCCTCACAGATACTGTACTTGGAGCACAGCAATGAGACCTGTTGCAAAGCATTGCATAAAAAATTGTAATTACACGCCCTTAAAAATTGTGCCTTAGGCACTGGTGCTGGTGCCACAACACTGCAACCCCTCACAGATACTGTACTTGGAGCACAGAAATGAGACCTGTTGCAAAGCATTGCATAAAAAATTGTAATTACACGCCCCTGTTAAACAGGGGCTGAAAAATTGGGCCTTAGGCACTGGTGCTGGTGCCACAACACTGCAACCCCTCACAGATACTGTACTTGGAGCACAGCAATGAGACCTGTTGCAAAGCATTGCATAAGAAATTGTAATTACACGCCCCTGTTAAACAGGGGCTGAAAAATTGGGCCTTAGCCACTGGTGGTGGCACCCAGAAACAAAAATGTTCTTCCAAGCTATCATCAAGATCATTGAGGAGGAAGAGGATAGTCAGTCAACATAACAGGACAGTCACTCAGCATAGGCAGTCTTGAAGGGATGTAACATTTAAAAATAAATTATTCAGTTATATCAGCTTCAGGTGGAGAGATCGGTGACAAAGCCTCCAACAGCACTGAATGTGCGTTCCGAAAAAGAACGCTGGATGCAGGACAGGCCAGTAGCTCAATTGCATACTGTGCAAGCTCTGGCCAGTGATCCATCCTCAAGACCCAGTAAGCCAGAGGATTTTCAGTGGGAAAGGTGTCCAAGTCTGACCTTGCCCCTAGGTATTCCTGCAACATGTATATCAGACGCTGGCGATGGTTGCTGGAACTGATCATACCCTCGGGCTGTGGGCAAAAAAATTGTCTGAACGCACCGCTCTTTCTGCTACTGACCGAAGCCTCAGAAACTCGCTGTCCAGGACCAGGAGTTTGTAACCTCCCAGTCTCTGGGAACGCGTTGCACAGACCTTTCTGCAAGGCCTCCCAGAGATGTCTCATCCTCTACTCCCTCTGCGACGGCAAGATAAAGTCCGCAACCTTACCCTTGTACCATGGATCAAGGAGAGTGGCCAGCCAGTAATGGTCCCTCTCCTTTATTAGAAGAATACAAGGATCCTTCCGCAGGCTTTGCAGGATCAGGGAGGCCATGCAACGTAGGTTAGCTAAGGCATTCGGTCCGGAGTCTTCTGGGTCACTAAGGACGACATGATCCACAGCCACCTCCTCCCAGCCACGTACAAGTCCACCCGTTTCTTGGGACTGTAAATAATCCCTAAAAGACTGCTGCTGCTGATGCTGAGTGCCAGGCTCCCCCTCCATGCTGACACAATCCTCCTCCTCATCCTCTTCCTGTGTGATGGGTGGGAGAGAAGGAACACTGTCCGGATAAAGGGGGCCTTGAGAGGCAAGGAAGGCCTCCTCCTCCTGCCTCTGTTCTGCCTCAAGTGCCCTGTCCATTATTCCACGCAGCATATGCTCCAACAGGTGGACAAGAGGTACAGTGTCACTGATGCATGCACTGCCACTGCTCACCATCCTCGTGGCCTCCTCAAATGGTGACAGGACAGTGCATGCATCCCTGATCATGCTCCACTGGCGTGGTGAAAAAAATCCGAGCTCCCCTGACCCTGTCCTGGGGCCTTAGTCGCACAGGTACTCATTTATGGCCCTCTGCTGCGTGTGCAGTCGCTGCAGCATGGCTAAAGTTGAGTTCCACCTGGTGGGCATGTCACATATAAGGCGGTTCTTGGACAGGTTCAACTCCTTTTGCAGCTCAGCCAGCCGAGCACTGGCATTATATGATCGGCGGAAATGCACACAGACTTTGCTGGCCTGCCTCAGGACATCCTGTAAGCCTGGGTACCTGCCCAAGAACCGCTGCACCACCAGGTTAAGGACGTGAGCAATACAGGGCACATGGGTCAGTTGTCCCTGTCGCAGGGCAGAGAGGAGGTTGGTGCCATTGTCACAAACCACCATTCCTGGCTTAAGCTGGCTTGGCGTCAACCACCTCTCGGCCTGCCCCTGCAGAGCTGACAGAACCTCTGCCCCAGTGTGGCTCCAGTCCCCCAAACACACCAGCGCAAGCACAGCATGGCATCTTTTTGCCTGCGTACTTGCGTAGCCCCTTGAACACCTATGGAGCACCACTGGTTCCGAGGACAGAGCACTCGAAGAGGCCATGGACGAAGAAGAAGAGGAGGGGGTGGAGGAGAGAGGTGTGTCACAACCAGTAGTAGCATTTTGGAGGCGTGGTGGCGGAACAACCTCCAAAACTACCGCACCTTGTCCTGCATCCTTCCCAGCTGCCAAAAGAGTGACCCAATGGGCCGTGAAAGATAGGTAACGTCCCTGTCCATGCCTGCTGGACCATGAGTCAGCGGTAATATGCACCTTACCGCTGATCGCCCTGTCCAGCGAGGCCAAGACATTGCCTTCCACATGTCGGTAGAGAGCCGGAATCGCCTTCCATGAGAAAAAGTGGCGTTTGGGAACCTGCCACTGAGGAACCGCACATTGCACAAACTCACGGAAGGGGGCCGAGTCTACCAACTGAAAAGGCAGCAGTTGAAGTGCTAGCAATTTAGCCAAGCTAGCATTCAACTGCTGGGCATGTGGAGAGGCTGGGAGTGAACTTCTTTCAACGGTCCAGCAGCTGGGGCAGGAAAATTTGCTTGGTACAATCGGACGTCGGTGTACTGCTAGCAGAGTGCCCGCAAGTACTTGGCTGTGATACACCTAATTTTACACCTTCATTCATCTCAGTGCAGCTTTCAGAGAGGACTGAAGGTATAGTGGGGTTGGAGATCCCAGCTGATGAGGAGCAAGGAGAGGTTCGCTTTGTTCTTTGGTGTGGGTCTTTAAGGTACGCTTGCCAACGAGCTGCATGGCAGGTCAACATATGTCTGGTCATGCTTGTGGTACCCAATCGGCTGATGTTTTGGCCACGCGAGATACGCTTGAGACATATGTTGCAAATAGCAGCAGTGCAAGCTGATGCACTTGTCTCAAAAAAGGCCCGCACCAAAGAACTTTTGTAAAAACGTGCAGAGGCAGCGCTCTGCACAGGCGGAGCTCTGCGGTGTGATTCAGTTGGTGGTCTGCCCTCAAGCTGGCCCCCGGAGGGCATCCTGCCTCGTTGGAGATGTGCCGCCTCCTCCTCCTCCTCCTCTCTCCATTCAGGCACCCACGTGGAGTCAGTGACCTCATCATCCCCTCCCTCTTCACCACTGGAACTAACCTGGCAGTATGCTGCAGCTGGTGGAACATGACTGCCAGATTGCTGTCCTTGAGCATCCCCTCTCTTTGCACTCACGCTACTGCCTTCCTCTAGCTGGGTATCATCTTTAGAGCCTTCAAAACGCTGGGCATCCTCCTGGAGCATGTATCCAACACTGTGCTCAAACAGTTCGGGGGACTCCTCAGGAGGACATGGTGGGTCTAGAGAAGGGGTGACTGATGACATTCAGTACGCATTGGCAGCTGCTTTGCCAGTACCCTGAGAGAGGATGAGGAGGATGAGGAGGGCTTGGTCATCCACTCTACCAAGCCTTCGGCATAATGCGGCTCAACATGTCCAGCTGCAGAAAAAAAGGACAAGCGTGTCCCATGGCCACGTGCTGATGACGATGCACCGCGTCCACGACCAGCACTGTTGTCTCTAGACACAGAGCCTGCTTGCCCTCTTTTCTTGGCTTGTGACTGTCTGCCTCTCCTTGTTGGCCTTCCAGACATTGTAATGGCCTGCAGGGAGATAGGAAAAACAGCAATTGGGTAGTGTATAATTGTGCTGGAGTCACACAACACACACACACTAACTCCTGCAGATGGCTGGATTAGATGACACCAGGGCAGAAGGGCAGATACAGGTGCAGGTTGTATACTGTGCTGTGCTGGACTCACACAACACACACAATAACTCCTGCAGATGGCTGGATTAGATGACACCAGGACAGAAGGGCAGATACAGGTGCAGGTTGTATACTGTGCTGTGCTGGACTCACACAACACACACAATAACTCCTGCAGATGGCTGGATTAGATGACACCAGGGCAGAAGTGCATATACAGGTGCAGGTTGTATACAGTGCTAGACTCACACAACATACACAATAACTCCTGCAGATGGCTGGATTAGATGACACCAGGGCAGAAGGGCAGATACAGGTGCAGGTTGTATACTGTGCTGTGCTAGACTCACACAACACACACAATAACTCCTGCAGATGGCTGGATTAGATGACACCAGGGCAGAAGGGCAGATACAGGTGCAGGTTGTATACTGTGCTGTGCTAGACTCACACAACACACACAATAACTCCTGCAGATGTCTGGATTAGATGACACCAGGGCAGATACAGGTGCAGGTTGTATACTATGCTGTGCTAGACTCACACAATACACACACTAACTCCTGCAGATGGCTGGATTAATGGAGAACTACACAAAATGGTAGATACAGGTACAGGTTTATACTGTGTTGTTCTGGACTCACACAGCACTTTCCCCACACGCAAATGCCTGATCAATAGTTCACACTGTCCCTGCCTATCAATTCTCTTTCCCTGCACTTTCCCCACAGGGAAATGAATGATCAATAGTTCACACTGTCCCTGCCTATCAATCCTATTTCCCTGAACGGCGGAACACACTACACAAGGCCGCCGGCGCGGCGGCCTTATATAGTGTGGGGCATGTACTAGACCCCCTGAGCTATAATTGGCCACAGGCATCCTGCCTGTGGCCAATTATTGCTCTCCTCGCTGCTGGCGCTATGATTGGCCAAGCATGCAGGGTCACAGTGCATGCTTGGCCAGCCAGCAATGCACTGCGACTGGCGCAGTGCATTGTGGGCCGTTCGAATCACAAGAATTTGATGCAAAAGGCCCGCAGAGTTCTGTACTCGACGAGCAGACGAACGGCCGATGTTTGATTCGAACATGGGTTCGAATTGAACACCGGGCCCATCCCTAGTTATTAGAAGTGATGTAGGAATGAGCTTCAGGTTCAAGTTGAACATGAGTTCATTCTGAACCCAGCCTGTCCATTTTTTTGAGAATAAGCACATTTGGCCGGTTTACCCACTCAAACTTACAGTTATTGTTTGTAAACCAACTGTGATTTAGCGGTGTTAGCACTACTGCTGCTAAATTACATGACAAATCATTGGCACTGCTGGAACATGAATAACAGTGCTGGGGATCCTGATCATTATCATATTGATCAATAAAGTCACCTGGAATCCCTATAATTAGCTGAGGACCGGAAGTTTAGCTTTAAAACATTCAGCCCCTCCCTCCTGTTCACTTTGATGCCTTTCATAGGAGCTGCTCATAGTTTGACATACACAAATTAAAAGATTTTTAGATAAAGACAGTTGCAAGCACAAAGAGTTGGACAATATATTATGTATTTTAACAATCTTTAATGGAACATTCACTGCCATCCAATGGGACTCACAACATTTGCTCTAATTGCTATGCACCAATACAACAAATTATATTAGCTAAACTTGAGAATGTTAATGCCTATACATAATGTTCAGTACATTTGTTTTTTTCACATTTCCTGTTTCAATTTGAAATTGTTTTGCCCTTACTATTGTACTTTTCACCTTTGAAAGGTTAACTTACATCTAACACTTCCATCGATTTCTATTTTCCCTGTCTAGAGTTGACTTGAGCAGTAAGTTCGTAAGCTAATTTATTTTCAATATTCAATTTTTGTGAAATGTATGTGCTTGTTTGATGTTGACACAGTACTAACACTGCATATAATAAACTTAAAAGGAATTTCTTCATGTTGACATTATCAAAAACATGTGCATTAATATTTTTACAATAGAAATACATACAGTATGTGCAATCAGAAAATGCAAAAGCAAATCTGTTATGGAAACTGATGAATCTAAAAGTTGTAAATTAATTTAGGAGTCTGACCTGGTGAAGTCCAATTTGTTTATCCTCCAAATTGCAAAACATAAAAGCAATTTTACAAAATATAAGTTAATATGCTAATTATTAAAATCTTCAGCTTGTACTAGCTTTTTCAAAGAAATCTATCAAGCTGTGCCTCCTAATGCAAATAAAATTCTAACTCACTTATCATAAATAAAAAACTTAGAAGGTTGACATTGCCCAAGGCAAGAAAGGAAGATGATACTTCTGCATATGTCATTTTTAATCCTCAGTAATTTTCTATTACTTGAACTTCTATGAGTAGGGATAATTTTAATTGGTTAACTTTTATCATTTTAACACATAAACAGAATAAACAGACTGCTGGTAGCTCATTATAAGAACACTTCAAAACGGCATTACACTTCAGGTTAATACACTTTTTTCATTATTTAAAAAACATACCTTTAAATTCATAAAAGATTGGTGCAGGCAGATTTTGCGAAAGTGTCTCTCATGCATCCTAAAAGTAGTAAAGCTGGGTTCACACTTATGCAAATTTTCCCTGCATCCAATTCGCATGACAGGAGAGTATGACCTGCTCTCAATGAAGCCGGTTCACACATCTCCGCGGCGGCCATGGAGCGCACTGCAGAAGGGTCCTGTGCGTTTTTGAATCCATTTCAGGTCTGAATTCAGGCAAAAATTCTGACCTAATTCAGACCTGAAACGGTGAACGGGGACACACCGGACCCCTGCAAGCCGCTCCGCAGATAGTGTGAACCTAGCCTTGAGATTAACAAAAGCACAATAAAAACGAGAAATAAATATACTAAAACTCATTAAATTATTGTAGCAGCGCTTGGTATTCAGATCAATGAGTCTGAACGCTAAGTGAAGTAAACTGAAATAATGATAGTGCAATAAAAGTCCAGCAATATTCCAGAGAAGTGGGGGGGGAACACAGTTCTATGTTGTTGTCATATATTCTGTTAGACCATCCACCGGCACACTTCACCACGTTCAATAGGTTCCCCTATGGGGATGCACTCACCAGATATAAAAACAATAAAGGCATGTAATCTCCACAATCTCCACTCCTCCTCCACCTTAGCACTTCTCCTCCATAACCTCTGGTCTCCAAATCACAGATGCCAGTCTGGATATTTAATTACTTCTTCAGGGGCTGGTTTAGAACAGGCTGTATTCTTTGTAAAGCAAAAGCAGCGCTTCTTTCTCCATTCTATGATGCTGTACCAGAGTGGCGACACCAACATAGAACTGTGCCCCCCCCCCCCACTTCTCTGGAATATTGCTGGACTTTTATTGCACTATCATTATTTCAGTTTACTTCACTTAGCGTTCAGACTTATTGATCTGAATACCAAGCGCTGCTACAATAATTTAATGAGTTTTAGTATATTTATTTCTCGTTTTTATTGTTCTTTTGTTATTCTGAAATTTATTTAAGCAGCTGCTTTTAGAGAGTGTTTATATATATATATTTTATTTAAACATTGTTTTTTACACACATATTTATACTTTGCCAGTGGTTTTATACATATATTTATTTTTCTTTTAAAATATATATGTGATACCATTCCTAAAGTATATAATCGCAGGAACCCATCATCCATAAGGGCGCAGAGAGGTGTTTTGACATATAGTGGGCGGGCATATCAAACATCCCTTTTTTTCTAGCCTTGAGATTGAACCAAATTCATGTACCTGTCTACAACTTACACTTGAATTTGACTGCACCACTTTTAGAATACACTTTTGCAAAATTTGTCTGAGACAGTTTTTCACTCTGTACACCAAAATAGAGTTGGTCTTAAAGTGGAAGTAAACCCTCTGGGACCACTTTGACCTACAGGTAAGCCTAGATTAAGGCTTACCTGTAGGTCCAATAAATATCTCCTAAACCTACGTGGTTTAGGAGATATTTAGAAAAGAAAATGCACCGATATCTATGGCGCATGCCGAGATCACAGCGGTATGCCGATCTCGTGCGCATGTGCGGGAGTGACATCATCGCTGATCCAGCGAATCACAGCGCTGGAGAGGCGAGACCCGGAAGTCACTCCGGGTTTGATGTTGACGCCGAAGATCGTGGATGTAGACCGCTACGGGGGCTTCGTTCTCAGGTAAGTCATTCATAATGAGCTAGTATGCTATGCACTAATTAGTGCTAAAATGGTATTAACTGTAGCACTGGTAAAAAAAATACTCCCAAAATCAAAAAAAAAATTCCCTGAAAACAAATAGCGCCCAAACCCTTACTCTGCTAAAACCTGGAGTAGTGCACGTGGAAATAATGTTTAGAGCATGATATAAGTGCCTAAATGTTACTGAAATATGGTATATTATTTAAAGATAATCTGTTTTTAAACTGTGTGAAAAAGTGATTTCTACACTGAACTATCTTTAAAAGTCTGAGAAGAGATAAATTCCCATTTTTGTCCTGCCCTGCATTGCAAATCACATGCAATGTCTGTGTGATGCAAACTCAGTCATACAGATTGTATGGTTGAATTTGCATCGCATTTGGACCAAACTCGTACAGGACCCTTTTTTTGGTCCGCAGCAGAATCGGATCGCATGGGTGTTGTCTGAATTTGCAGTTCACTCTGCGATATGTAAACTGATTTGGGGGTTTCATTAGCTTTCTACTGACACTCCCAGCAGTTCGCATATGGTAATGTGAACTGCCTGCGAGTTGTATGCGATGCAGGAACCTGCACTGGTTCCTGCATCGCTACAGTGTGAACTGGCCCTGACCCTAGGTTCACACCTATGTATTTTTATTGCGTTTTACAGTGTGCAGAAACACTCTGCGGTCCATTTAAGATGGTTTTCTATGGTACTAGCTGTGGGCTGGGGGCTTATCAGAATATGGAAGCCACCTTTAACAAGAGGGCCCCCAGATCCCGCCCCCCATGTGAATGGGTATCGGGTACACTGTACCCCTGCCCATTCACCAAAAAAAGCAGTGAAAGGTGACAAAAAACAATAGCCGGTTTTTGACAATTTCTTTATTGTAAAATAGCTCTGAGTGGTCTTCTCCCCCCAGCCATGTCTCCCGCCATCATCTTCTCCTGGTGCTGTCTCTCCTACCGCCATCTTCTGTCGCTGTCTCTCCCACCACCGCCTACCTCTCCCGCTGCTGTGTTTTTCCTTGCCGCCGTGTTCTTCCTCGCCGCCGTCTTTCTCTGTTGTGTTGTCCCCCACTGTCTGGCATCTCTTACACACCCATGGGGCATGACCATCCATTGACATCACATGCAGAGCCCACCCCCTTTATTTTCTGGAAAAAAGGGGGCGGGCTTTCCATGTGACGTCAACTGATAGTCACACTCCATGCCTATGTAAGAGACGCCAGACAGCGGGGGACAACACAACGGAGGAAGACAGCCGCGAGGAAGAACAAAGCAGCGGGAGAAGTAGGTGGTGGCGGGAGAGATGGCAACAGAAAACAGTGACAGAAGATGGTGGCAAGAGAGACAACACCAGTAGAAGATAACGGCGGGAGAGACGGGTCGGGGGAGAAGACCACTCAGATCTATTTTACAATAAAGCAATTGACAAAAACCGGCTATTTTCTTTTGTTCACTGCTTTTTTTGGTGAATGGGTAGGGTTACAATGTACCCGATACCCATTCACATAGGGGAGGGTGGGATCTGGGGGATTCCAGATTCTAAGCCCCCCACCCGCAGACCCCCACAACCACCGAGCAAGGGTTGTGGTGATGAGGCCCTTGTCTCCAACAACATGGGGACAAGGTGTATTGGGGGACCCCAAAGCACCCTCCCCATGTTGAGTGCATATGGCCTGGATTCAGTTCTGGAGAGGGGGGCGCTCTCTCTTTTCCTGTGGCCTGCCAGGGTGCTCAGATAAGGGTCTGTTATGGATTTTGGGGGGACCCCACTCCATTTTTTTCAAATCTTGGTGCAGGGTTCCCCTTAATATTCATACCAAACCTGAAGGGCCTAACAAGGCCAGATTTCCATAAGCCCCCCGCCCACAGACCCCCACAACCACCGGGCAAGGGTTGTGGGGAGGAGGCCCTTGTCCTCACCCCAAAGCACCCTCCCCATGTTGAGGGTATGTGGCTTGCTATGGTTCAGGAGGTGGGGGCACTCACTGGTCCCCTCCCTTTCCTGACCTACCAGGTTGCGTGCTCGGATAAGGGTCTGGTGTGGATTTTGGGGGGACCCTCACACATTTTTTTTATTTTGCCGTGGATTTCCCCTTAATATCCATACCAGACTCGAAGGACCTGGTATGGGCTGGTGGGGGGAACCCATGCCATTTTTTTCTTTGTTTTTTACTCTATATTGCCAGGAACCTGCAATTCATTACAGCCGCAAGCAATTTTAAATGACATTTTTTTCCCGCCTGGTTGCACTCGAAGCAGCTCGGAGTCATTCGGAAATACTCCATTCCCGAGTGTCCCTGAGCCTCTACGAGTGTCTCTGAGTGCATCCAAATGGCTCCAACTGGTTTCCAAGTGTCTCTGCCACCCCCCCCCCCCACCTCTGGCCACATGTAGTACTGCTCAACCCATTGGCTTGAATCCTGCTGATCTATAATAGCAATCACAGTGGAAAAAAATATCTGAGTTTCCATTGACTCCTATGGGGAAACTCGCTTCGATGTACGAGTGCTTTGAATTACAAGCATTCTTCTGGAATGAATTATGCTCATAATCCAAGGTATCACTGTATTTTGAAACTAACAATACAAATGAATACATACCTTTTTTTTTATATTTTCAGTATTCTATGTGATTATTTACACATTACCCATTATTTGACTGATATGGGAAAAATATGGAAGTTGGAAAATGCAGGCACTGCTAGTTTACCAGTGTATTTTAAAATAGTTAATGAAAGGTTCATATATTAATGACATCTATTTAAATTCATATATTAATTAAAGATATCTACAAAACATCCAGAAAGATATCCCTATAATGTGTTTACCTGTACTCCCTTGTACTTCAGATGACATTTTTCAGTTTTTCCTGATGATCAAAGGCTACTGATGTAATGATAGCTGCAAGCAATATATACATTTGGGTCTCAAAAAGCATTATTCTGCATCATTTACATTTATCTCACATCTTAGCATGCTGTAATATGTAAATCACAGAAGTCTTCTATGCTTTTAAAAGACAAAAATAGCCACTACTTATGAGTAGTTCCTTAATGTTAATACCCATTAGAAAATCAACCATGTACGTCAACTATTATAGACTTATTAAATAAAACAGAGCAAGGAACAAATACCAAATTAAAGTATCCATAGAAACCAGTTAGAATTCATAGTTTACAGGTCTTACTTCACTGAAGTAAATGCTAATTATATGATAATGATTATTTGCTCTCTGTAATATTTATTAAATAATCCTATTAGTTAAATACAAAGAGTAACATCCCTATTTTACCTGCAAGAAGCAAACAGAAAAGTACCATACCCCTTTCAGAATCCATCATGTACTTCATTACCATGAGTTCTAACTGATTACGATTGGCTACTAAATGTGGACCTTGTTCCGTGGATAAGTGCAAAAGTACTTGCATGCCTGCATACTATAATGGAAAAAGACACATACAGTAAGTCTAAGTGGCAAATTTAGTTTACATTTAATTATTTTCCTAGCTTTGTTTCCCACCACATTTATTTTTATATTTGTGTAGCGCTGGTATCCTTGTCTGCCGATGTGTAATAGCATTTACAATGAAAGTCTATGGATATTTCTATGGCTTAGTGTTTGGCGCCATCTAGCTGCCAAACACTGATAGCGGACTTAAATGATTTTTGCTTTTACAAAGCACTGAACTATTTACAGGAAGTGACTGTTATTTACCTTTTAGAGTTGACCTTTTTACCCAGGATGCCGGGTGACCTACCCATGGACAACCCTCTCTGACAGTGCATGCTGAGTAGGACATAAAAGGAGCCCGAGCGGCCATTTTAGCTCTCTTGGGAATGCATGCCCTGCCTGTGAGGACTTGTGAGGAGGCCTCCCGGATCAAGCAGCCTACAGCCATTGTGGAGCACAACCTTGCTCGATTGTGTGAGTGACCTGACGGTGCCAGAGACACAGTGACTGGATTGGGAAGATCCAGAGACACTGGTTTGAGCATCGGAATACCGGGTCCACATATCGGAATGGGGAACCGAGTGATGGAGCTGGCTGACATAGAAGCAAGCTGCAAATACCGGACCAGAGCTGCAATCCAGAGCTTCTGATCCAGTTGGTGAGCGTGTTGTGGCCCACAGTTTATTAACTTTTGCACCTAGTCAGACTTATATACAGGCCTCGCTGGGATCCATAGTCCTATGGAGGAGGAGTATAACAACTGACACTAGGCAGGCATAAGGCCTATCTGCTATTGCATATAAAGCCTTGTATCATAGTTACTGAAGCAATACCAGGATCATCCTAAATCAACTTTATTTACTTTAACCCTCGGATTACAAATCATAAGGAATTATCCTAGTTAGCAAAGACAAGAAGACTAAAGACTGAGTAATTTAAGTGAGATCTCACACATAGCTATAAAAGTAGGGGGAGCTCCCTGGTAATTATATTGTTTGTAATTGTTATATCAAAATTCATTGTTCTGTCATTCTATGTTGGAATGACAGCACAATTATTGTAACCACCTGTTTGCCAATACCTATAGTAAAGTATATTTTGGTTAAGTACCCCGTTGTGTGGAGTATTGCAGGTGGAGCCGGTGGATCCTGAAGTGACAATACAGGTATATTTTGTGTTATATTATATTGTACTGTATTGTATTGCACCACAGCTGTGTCAAGGGGACTGAGTTAAGTTAGTGGGGTTTCTTAGCAGAGTGCAGGCCCAAATCAAATCAGCAGCTCCTTCGGGATCAGTGCTACATTTGTATTACCTGAAATATGTAGTTTCATCATCAGCTCATGTGTAATAAACTGTCTTCAGTTTCAGGTGTAATGGCCACTTTAGTCAAGGTCTTCAACTTCTCTGGCCTCTTCTATCAGAAAGGCAGGGATGGGTCCTGGAAGGCAGGTATTTGTCTGCATCATTTGGGTTGTAGTCCCTTTAAGGAAGATAATAAGTGACATTTTTGAGTACTCCGGAGTTCTCACCCATGCAGTGTAAGGGGTTCTGGGGTAGTTCTGTTGGAGAAGAGAGGACTATTTGTCAGTTCTCTCAGGATTGGTAATTAATTATTTGGGACCCAGTATTGAAGAGACTTTGGGTGAAAGAGCTTCCAAACCCTGATTTCAGGGAACTTTTGGTCCAGAAAGGGATACCCTGCCTGCAAAGGATGCTCAAAAAGGGAACAGGAAGCAGCCAGCAGGTAGAATGAGTGCATGAGTCCTTAGATGCCCTTAGATAATTGAGTTTCTCAGCTTATAAGAAGGGTTTAACAAAGATTTCTTGGTACTGCAATTAACCACTTCTAGTCCAGACCAATTCTGCCATTCCTCTCATAGATGTAAAAAACATATATATTTATATACAGAGAAAAAAATTATGGGTGCTGCATATTTTTATGTCACACGATATTTGCTCAGCGGTTTTTCAACGGTTTTACATTTTTTGGAAAAAATACACTTTAATGAACAAAACACAATATAGTACCCAATTGTTTGGTAAGATATAAAAAGATGATGTTGCACCGAGCAAATACAGTAGATACCAAACATGTCATGCTTCAAAATTGCATCTGCATGTGGAACAGTGCCTCTTGAATCTGACTGAAAGGGGGTGTATAACCATCAGATCAAAAAAAATTGTGGACTTTCGGATTTCTAGATAAGTAATAATATTTTCTAGATATTATTAGCAGAACAGTGATTGATTTTATTTAAATGGCTGAGGTTGCTATTTAAGGATTATGAGTTTGTCATGACACAGAAGTAGCTGGAAGTTGTAAATGCTGAGTTTGCTCTAGAAAATGTTGAAATTTACATAACACATATATTTACCTTGATTATCCTGAGCTAGACATAAAGGAACTGTTGATGTTGGTTACTGTCTCTTTAATAGTCAATAGAGTATACAGGTCCAACTCCAGTTACTCATTATGTATCTTAACAAATACATCCAAAGGATATCATGTTCCACTCTTTTGATTGTTTCTGTATGTACTGCGTTTTTCTCATGGTTTAAAGAGATGTCAATAACATTTCATGTCAGCATTTTTAATATTTAACGGCTATGCCATCATGCTTTAGTGTCACGCAATGTGTTTGAATTAAGGTGATTTGCACTGAATGCTACATCAAACAATGCAGGAAATGTATGGGAAATATCTATACTGGCTGCTTTTGGCTTCTGATTTTCAGCTCTTAACTTTGACAAACTTCTTACAGCATGAAATTGTTTTTTTTTTTTTTTTAATAGACCACATACACTGGAAATAAAAAGAAAAGACTGCTGATAGGTAATTTATTACTGCGGTGTAAACCACTGACTAGCAGGGAAATGCTGTGTTGAATATTGATTAAACAATACTTTTTCATCCTACTGTGACATTAGAGAGAATCCTGTCACATTAGCTTAAAACATGCTTACAAAAAATGTCACACATAAGGAAAAAGAAAGCATATAAATCATTCTGGTGGCTACTTTATGGATACTTATACACAGGGGTGAGGCTATCTTTCTCTAGGGAGGCAGATAATTGCATATACCACTACTTCCCTTGCAGTTGGAAGGCATTAATTTGAAGATGCAATATCACAATGTGCTAGAATGGTCCACTATTTATCTTCCTAATATTTGGATGAAGAAAGCTATAAACCATATTCATTAGACATGGAAAGTTTCAGGGGAACATGCTGCATTTTTATTTCCCTATTCTGAAAGAAGGATGTGCCTGAAAACATGTCAGACTTATACAACCACTAATCCTTTTGTCAGGAATGTCTTTGCTAGAAAAAAATGGTAAAGTACTGCAAAAGGCAATATGCTACTTTTAGATAGACATCCTTTTCATTGAAATGTCCATACAACCGAACCCTAAGATTTGTCATCACCCTAACACTTAACCTAACTTTACTATACAATTTTCACCAAGATAGGAGGTAAGAAGAAATACAAAATGTTAGAATTGTAATGAGAGCAAGAGGTAAAGGTAAATCTTCCAATGAGGACAGATGTGCCACTGACAAATGCCTACTATGGCTATTTCACTTACTATTCCCCTTACTTTGGGGAAAATTCCTCTTACTTCCTGTTGCATCACTAAAATGGAAAGCAAAAGGGTAATCTCCCTAGCAGAGCACAGACAGAAAAAAACATGCTCATAGGTTCTTCAACCTTCTCTCGTGGCTTAGTTGTGTTTTTTGTTTATCTACAAAATTGACTGCCCTATTAGTTCACTATGCCTATTTTCTTCCACTCAGAAGCCTTTTTCTCCACTGCTGGGTTCAGCCATCCTAATAATTACAGCAAAACCAGAGCTGTCACTCATGTTATACCAGATTGTAATTTCACATTCTTACTTTAGCTCAGTGTACACTCAAAGTTAATATCACTTCCAATCTTGCAAGAGTTTTCCTGCAGTGCCAGTAAAAGTTTCATAATATATTAGCTAGGAAGTTGACAGTAAGGAAGTGCATGGCACTGACACAAGCATCTGCTTTCTGTGAGATGAAACAGTAAATCTGTATACACTGCATACATTTCTGCAGAAGAATTAACTATTGTAAGTGGACATTAGAGACCACAAAGTGCATATGTTCTCTATTGGCGCTAATAACTGTGATACATCCTTATATTCAATTTATACTTAGTAGAGGTAAGAGAATAAATGGACTATTGAGACACTTCATACAGACAAAATATTCTTTAAAATCATTTCAACTTTTATTTATACACATGCAGTAAATGGTTAAAAAACGGTATATATTAAACTATGAAATAACCTTAGTGACCCATTAAAAAATATTTTTTTTTTCACTATCACCCATTAAGGTGATTTAAAAATGAATTTTGACAAAGTGTATAACTGGTTGATATTCTTATCCATATACATTGAAGGGTATTTGTTTGGCCGCATTGAACTCATCGCATTTCTCAGAAGATCACTATCTGCTACATCGGGAGTATACAAGGTAAATACTATATAAATATTAAAACAAAATCATTAGACATGCTGATTACAATGTGGTATATACTGTATTACAATAGTATTCTGCGCATAACAATGCATGTGTGTCCTACCTGGTAGATGTAAAATGTTTGCTCCATTTTGCAGCCTTAGCAGGGGCTTAGGTAACAGAATAATTAAATTAAATGGGAACAGAAAAATATCTGGGCTCATAGCTGATGTATGCTGTGCACAGTAATCATGGTGACCAGTGGCGGCTGGTGGCTTTTTGTTTGGGGGGCAAACAACCGAACCCCCCCGCGGCAACTCACCCCCCCATCTGTCTGCTGGTCGGTCCACCGGCACTTACCCCATCTAGGCGGTGGGCATCGGTGGGCATCCGAGGAGCAGAAGTGGGGATCGGGGGTCTGTGGAGCGGTGGGGATTGGGCATCCAAGCATCAGCGGGGATTAGGCATGCAGGCATCGGCGGGGACTGGGCATCCAGGCATCAGACAGCGGCTCTTCTCCTCCTCGCTTCCGCCGTGCATCTCCTCCTCTCCTTCTAGGCATCCAATAGGATCACCTGTCCTTTCAGTCAATCTGGTGATGGGTATGAGACCCGCTTCCTGATTGGCCGGGAGGATGATCAGTGTTGCAACAGCGAATATTAATTTGCTGTTGCAACACACCTGGGTGGGCTCCGGTTGCACTCTCTGCATCCTAAGCCCACCCTTTTCTGAAGCCTATTAGAGCCTTTGGCTCTAATTAGGTGCTTCAAAAAAAAAAACTGGCCACTGTAATTCATGTGCCTAGTGCCCTGAGGGGCCGGACGCATGAATAGGGGGTGGCCGCGGCGGCCATGGATAGATTCATGCTATGCATGAATAGGGGGTGGCCCTAATGGACGGGCAGCCCTTGATGGTGACATCCTAATGTGGAATCTATAGCTAAGTGTAAATAAAAAAGCATCAACCATAAGTAACCTGTAAGTCACTAGCACAAACAAAATACAGGCAGTCCCCGAGTTACAAACATCCAACTTACATATGACTTATACTTACAAACGGAGGCAGACAACAGGAAGTGAAAGAAAATCCCTAGGAAAGGAAATCCACTCCTGTAAGAGTTATCCATACCTCCCAAATGTCCCTAAATTTGAGGGACTGTCCCTGATTTGGAGCAAAGTCCCTCTTTCCCACTTTCCTCCTCATTTGTCCCTCATTTTGGTCTGATCTATATAGTTGTATATAAAATGCACTTTTTATCTTTCAAAAAGAATTTCCCAGTGCTAAACCTTTCATCCAGATTATAAATTGCTGCATTTGTAAATTTCAAAAGCCAGTATAAAGGAATAGAAGTGATGAAAAAAGCACTTGTGGGTTTAACTAATCATGTGTTTGTATAATTATTCTTTAAGGGGGCGTGACAGGGGGTGTGTCCTATGCCTACATAAGTTTGCTAATAAGTGTCCCTTGTTCCCATCTCAAAAAATTGGGAGGTATGGTTATCATGGAAAGTGAGGTGAAATCTTCTGAACAGGGGCACAAACCACAAAACAAATGTTACAGGGATGTTAACCCTTCCCTATGCTATCCAAAAAATAAAAAAAATTAAAAATGTCGTCTGGAGCTACACATAAAAAATGTTACCTGTTCCAACTTACATACAAATTCAACTTCAGAACAAACCTACAGAATCTTGTTTGTAACCTGGGGACTGCCTGTAATGCTCTGTTAATCAGCTACACTATAACCACCTGGATACTCTAAAGCCCCATACACACGGTCTGACTTTTTCATGGATTCTGTCCGATCGGACAATGTTGTTGAAAAATCAGACCGTGTGTATGCACCATCGGACAGTGTACGTCGGATTGTCCGACGGACAAAGTCTTATCTCCTGCTGGAAAGATTTGCCGACAACACGGTCCGATCACACCAAATCCGATCGTGTGTACGGTTGTCCGACCGGACAAAGTGCTACGCATGCTCAGATCACATTACAAGACCAAAGCTATTGGCTACTAGCCTCTACGTAGTCCCGTCGTAGGCAACAAACGTCACCACGTTCATAATGATCGGATTTTCCGACAACTTTGTCCGACCGTGTGTACGCAAAACCAACATCAGACAAAGTATGACGGACAGGATCCGACCGACCTGGTCCGCGGATTGTCCGACCGTGTGTATGGGGCTTAAAAGGATTTATAGCCCCAGATAGAAGTTGTACTGCTAGTCACCTTGACCTATTTTTGGTCCCTTTCAATAAAAAGGTAATTATTTCTACTCTCTTTTTTCGCATTTGGAAGTATTTTAAAATACTGTTATTTAATAAATTATTGTATATGTCCCTATATTTGTTTAAGCCACTTAAATTCTGTATCTAATTTAGGATATCTAAAGTATTTAACAATTATATAAAAAATAAAACGGCGCCGAAAAACCGCGGCCGCCGCCGAAAAAAAACGAGCGCCGCCGGAAAAAAAACGAGCGCCGCCGGAAAAGACCGATCTGTCTGTTCCGCTCTGCTCGCAGTCCCGCCTCCCTGCGCTTGCTTCCGAAACAGCAGGGAGGCGGGACTGCGAGTGGAGCCGGAAAAGCCCGAGCCGTCTGTTCCGCTCTGCTCGCAGTCCCGCCTCCCTGCGTTCGCTTCCGAAACAGCAGGGAGGCGGGACTGAGAGCAGGAGCCGAACAGACGGCTCGGGCTTTTCCGCCGACGCTCGTTTTTTTTCGGCCGCGCGGTCTTTCTAGGCGGCAATTTCAAATGCGGAAAATATGGAAATGACGCTGACAAGCTGCACATCACACTGGGCAAGCTGCACATCACACTGGGCAAGCTGCACATCACACTGGGCAAGCTGCACATCACACTGGGCAAAGCTGCACATCACACTGGGCAAAGCTGCACATCACACTGGGCAAAGCTGCAAATGATGCTGACAAGCTGCAAATGATGCTGACAAGCTGCAAATGATGCAGACAAGCTGCAAATGATGCCGACAAGCTGCAAATGATGCCGACAAGCTGCAAATGATGCCGACAAGCTGCAAATGATGCCGACAAGCTGCAAATGATGCCGACAAGCTGCAAATGATGCCGACAAGCTGCAAATGATGCCGACAAGCTGAAAATGACGCTGACAAGCTGAAAATGACGCTGACAAGCTGAAAATGACGCTGACAAGCTGCAAATGACGCTGGGCAAGCTGCAATGACGCTGGGCAAAGCTGCAAATGACGCTGGGCAAGCTGCAAATGACGCTTAAATGTAAGTGTTTTTTTTCCCTAAACTTCCCTCCTAAAACTTTTTTTCCTTAAAATGCCCTCCTAAACTTGGGGTGCGTGTTATACGCCGGTGCGTGTTATACGCCGATAAATACGGTATAAGCCAGGTAAAGAGTGGCAGTACATGGTGGTTTAATAAAATTACAAGCACTAATTTGTTTGTGCTAGTTACATAGTTACATAGTAGGTGAGGTTGAAAAAAGACACAAGTCCATCAAGTCTAACCTATGTGTGTGGTTTTATGTCAGTATTACATTATTTATACCTGTATGTTGTGGTCGTTCAGCTGCTTATCTAATATTTTTTTTTAATTTATCGACGCTCCCTGCTGAAACCACAGCCTGTGGAAGGGAATTCCACATCGTTACCGCTCTTACAGTAAAGAACCCTCTACGTAGTTTAAGGTTAAACCGATTTTCTTCCAATTTTAGTGAATGGCTGCGTGTCTTATTAAATTCCCTTTCGCAGAAAAGTTTTGTCCCTATTGTGGGGTCACCAGTACAGTATTTGTACATTGAAATCATATGCCCTCTCAAGTGTCTCTTCTCCAGAGAGAATAAGTTCAGTGTTCTTAACCTTTCTTCATAACTAATATCCTCAGGACCCTTTATTCGTTTTGATGCCCTTCTCTAGACTCTCTCGAGTTCCAACACATCCTTCCTGAGGACTGGTGCCCAGAACTGGACGGCTTACTGCAGGTGCAGTTGGACCAGAGTCTTGTAGAGAATTATTGTTCTATCTCTGGAGTTAGTCCCCTTTTTAATGCAGGCCAATATTCTGTTTGCTTTGCTTGCAGCAGCTTGGCATTGCATGCCATTGATGAGCCTGTCATCTACTAGGACCCCCAGGTCCTTTTCCATCCTAGATTCCTCCAGAGGTTCTCCCTCCAGTGAGTAGATTGCATTCATATTTTTACCACCCAAATGCATTATTTTAAATTTTTATACATTAAACCTCATTTATCATGTAGTTCCCCATCCTATTAATTTGTTCAGATCTTCTTGCAAGGTTTCCACATCCTGCAGATAAGTTATTGCCTTGCTTAGCTTAGTATTGTCTGCAAATACAGAGATTGAGCTGTTTATCCCATCCGCCAGGTCGTTTATGAATAAATGAAATAGGATTGGTCCCAGCACAGAACCCTGGGGGACCCCACTTTCCACAGGGGACCATTCAGAGTACTCCCCATGTATCACTACCCTCTGAACTCGCCCTTGTAGCCAGTTTTCAATCCATGTACTCAGTGTCTTACAGGTTACATATGGTACACATTTCTATATTTACATATAGTTATAGATTCCACATTATGGTGTCACCATGATTACTGTACACATTGTACAACAGCTATGAGCCCAAATATTCTTCTGTACCCTTTATGTGTAATAAAAAAACTGATATGTGTAGCGGCCATAACCCTCGATGGGGGCGGCCTTGACTTTTGGGCTTACCGGTTACCTCCGCTTGGCTTGTTCTTCCATATCTAGGGGTTCCCAGGGTTAGTACCCAACAACTTTGGACACTGACAACATAAAAGTCCCTTTAGAAAGGTTTTTATTTGCAGGGTTAACATCCAACAAACACAGTCTTGTATGGGAACAGAGGGCAAGTGTGAAGAAACTCAGGCACCTTGAACTGCTAACTATTGAAAAGTCTCTAGCACAAACCCAGAGAGTAGCCACTCGCAACTGCGCGCTTCAAAGCTGAACAAATCTCTAGCCAGAGATTATGACAGTCAACACTTTGATCCAGAAACTTGTAAAGTCTCTGACATTGAATAAAGTCTCAACCAAAAGTGAATAGGAATCTTTTCTCAGTACCTGGAACGTTCTATGTCTCCTTGGCAGTACTGCGAAACTGGGGATTCGTTAGTGTCCTTAACAACCCAGCAACCAGGCACTTCTTGGGATGCCAGCTTGTTCGCCCTCTTCCGAAGAGTCCTCCCCCAGTCGCTTACACGAGTTGCGGTGCCCCTCCAGGGTTGAGCGCACACCCGGATGCCTTGAATCCTCCCTCAGTCACTGCGCCTCGGACCAGCCGGCTTCGAGACTTGGGAACAGATGGATCCTTTGCCCCAGACCAAGCGGGTCTATAGGGTTAGTCAAACTGACCATGTTGTGAGACAGCAAAACGCTCCTGGGCCCGGGACCCCTCACGGGGCTACCCCGGTCCAGATCCAGGAACAGGCAGCTCTAGCCGCCCTGGGCACCCTAGCCGGAGGGTGCGCGGGCACCTGGGCAGCCCTGGTCCCTCTGAACGCCGGCGCGCGCGTCGGCGCGCGCCGCGCGGGCGCGTGCACGCGCCCGCGGGACTCGTGCGCGCGCTCCCGTGCGCAAATAGCGGGCGCGCGCGCCCCGTGCGCAAATAGCGGGCGCGCGCGCCCCCGTGCGCGTGCACGTGCGCGATCGGCGCCGCTTTGGCGCCAGTGGCCTTATTTAAAGGGGACAGCTGCCTGCATGCGGCGCTGTCCGTCTCAGCTCCCACCTGTGACCCCAACCTGAACCTGTCTGAGCTCACTACCTGTGACCCGGCTTGTTTGACTCAGCTACTTTCTCCGTTCCTTGACCCCGGCTTGTTTGACCCTGCTCTGGACTGTGTTACTGTTGCTGAACCCCCGGCTTGCCTCCTGACCATCCTCCTGCCTGCCGTCCTTACCTGTCTGCCTTACCTGTTGTGACCCGGCTTGCCTGACCATCCCTGCTCCAGTGTCCCTGCACAGGTCTTCGCTGCTGCCGTCATCTGCTGATCTTCTGCCGTTGCTGTCAGCTACTTCAGCCGTCTGCTGCTGCTCCTGTTGTCGGTTTACCTCCTGCCTCCTGGTTTTCTGCCGAACCTTCATCTGCAGACCTACCCTCTGAGCAAGCCCTGCATCTACCCTGCATCAGCCTGCTGCATCCACACGGACACTCCTACCCGCTGAGTTCACGGCTACGCTGTCCCCAATCCAGCAGGCCCTGAACCAGAGTTGTAAGAGAGGTCTCCAACCATCAAGTCAGGCTCAGCACTACCAGGTACCTAACAGTACGGACAGCCAATATGACTGAGCCTGCGGATGGAGCCTCAACCATGCGGGAAATGTGCTCCCACCTGGCAGCCCTCACACAAGCCGTGAAATCCCTGCAGGAGGGATACACCAAGCTGGAAGGCCAAGTTCAACAACTTGCCAGCCCCATGGCTGCTGCACCTCCACCACCAGTGCAACCTGCCTCCCAACCAACAGTGGTGATGCTTCCCCCTGAACCTAGAGTACCTATCCCAGAAAGGTTCTCGGGCGACCGGTCCAAGTTTCAAGCTTTCCGAGATGCCTGCCAGCTTTACTTTGCCCTGCAACCCCGGACCTTCTCCCTGGAAGTCACCAAGGTGGGATTCGTGGTGTCCCTTCTACAAGGAGAACCCCAGTCCTGGGCCCACCGTCTTCTGGGAGCCAACAGTGTCATGACCCAGTCCTTAGCCGCCTTCTTCCAGGCAATGGCACAGTTGTATGACGACCCTCAACGCACGGCTACAGCTGAATCTGCCCTATCCGCGCTCCAGCAAGGCCGCAGGACGGCTGAGGACTATATCACGGACTTTAGGCGCTGGAGCGCGGATACTCAATGGAACAATGCAGCCCTCAGACACCAGTTCCGCATGGGCCTCTCAGAGGGGTTGAAAGACGAACTGGCCCGTGTAGGAGTTCCTGAGGATCTTGAGGACCTTGTCACTCTGACAATCCAATTGGACCGTCGCCTACGGGAGCGCCGAGCTGAACGCTCTGCTTTGCCCAGTCGCCCAGCTTGGATGGTCGCTAGGGCTCCTGTTCCTGCCACTCGCTACCTACCTGCTCCCTCTACACCTCCCGTGGGACCTGCTTCAGATGGTTCCGAACCGATGCAGATTGGTCTTCTACGTGCCCCCTTGACGCCCGAGGAACGGGCCCGACGTCGCCAGTTGAATCTGTGTCTGTACTGTGGGGGCTCTGGACATTTCGTGAATGGTTGCCCTGTCAAGACACGTAAGTGCTTGTCATCCGTTTCTCCTCTCTCTGCACCCTGCCCAGCCAGTACTATTCACCTTACCCTTCCTCTGTCGTTGCAGTGCCAGGGAAGGACAATCCTCACCAGCGCCATCATTGACTCCGGGGCGTGTAGCTGTTTCGTGGATGCCACCTTCGCCAACACTCACGCCCTGCCGCTCCAGAAGAAGACCCAAGGACTTACTGTGTTTCTGGCGGATGGGTCCCGCATTAAGTCTGGCCAGGTGACTCAAGAGACTCTGCCCTTAACCGCTACAATTTTCCCTCAACATCAGGAGCTTCTGACCATGGACGTGATCTCCTCTCCCCTGTTCCCGGTCATCCTGGGTATGCCATGGCTCCAGGCCCATAACCCGCTGATCCATTGGTCCACCGGGGAGGTAGAATTTCAATCTCGGTACTGCCAGGAACACTGCCTACCTGCAACCCTCGGAACATCCTCTACCTTGCTTTGCCTAGACGCGGATCAAGACCTACGCCAATCTGTACCCCAACCTTATCATGACTTTCTGGACGTTTTCAGCAAGCGGGGGGCAGACTCCCTTCCGCCCCACCGTCCCTATGATTGCCCCATCGAGCTCCTCCCTGGGGCTGAAATTCCCTTCGGTCGCATTTTTCCTCTCTCCGAGAAAGAACAAGAGGCCCTGAAGACCTACATTGCCGAAAACTTAAAGAAGGGGTTCATCCGCCATTCCACCTCTCCTGCTGGCGCAGGCATCTTCTTCGTCACCAAGAAGGATCAGTCCTTGAGGCCCTGTGTGGACTACCGGGAGCTCAATAAGATAACGGTCAAGAATCGGTACCCCCTGCCCTTAATCCCTGAGCTCTTTCAGAAGCTAAGATCGGCAACGGTTTTCACCAAATTGGACCTCAGGGGTGCATACAATTTGGTCCGCATTCGGGCCGAGGACGAGTGGAAGACGGCTTTCCGGACTCGTTTCGGCCACTATGAGTACTTGGTCATGCCCTTCGGGCTCTGTAATGCCCCGGCCACGTTCCAGCATTTCATCAATGATGTACTCAGAGACTATTTGGACATTTTCGTGATCGTCTATCTGGACGACATCTTGATTTTCTCCCAAACCCTAGAACAACATCGTGGGCATGTGGGCAAGGTACTCCTTCGACTCCGACGGCACGGCCTGTATGCAAAGGCCGAGAAGTGCGAATTTGAGCAGCAGGAAATCCAGTTTTTGGGACTTGAAATCTCCCCGGCAGGCATTAGAATGGACCCTCAGAAGGTGTCCGCCGTTCTTGACTGGCCAGCACCTGTAGATAGAAAAGGAATCCAACGGTTCGTAGGATTTGCAAACTTCTACAGGAAGTTTATTAAGGGGTTCTCTGCTATCATCACCCCCATCACCCAGCTGACCAAGCAGGGCACACGCTTCCACTGGGGCCCGGAAGCTCAAGGGGCCTTTGATCAGCTTAAAAGACTGTTTACCTCCGCCCCTATCCTCAGTCACCCCGACCCTGCCCTCCCTTACATCTTGGAGGTCGATGCATCTGAAGTGGCAGTTGGGGCGGTCGTGTCACAACGACAGGGCAATAAAGACGCCATGCACCCAGTGGGATTTTTCTCTCGGAAACTTTCTCCAGCCGAGAGGAATTATGATGTCGGGGACCGGGAGCTCTTGGCTATCAAATCGGCACTAGAGGAATGGAGGTACCTCTTGGAGGGAGCTAATCATCCAGTACTCATCTACACTGACCACAAGAACCTTGAGTACTTACGAACTGCCAAGCGACTCAAACCCCGACAAGCCCGCTGGGCTCTGTTTTTCTCAAGGTTCTGCTTTCATATTACGTATCGTCCCGGTTCCAAGAATGTGAAACCTGACGCCCTTTCCCGGATGTTTGACAGTCCCAAGGACTCCACCACCCCAGACACCATCCTATCTTCCGGAAACTTTCTACTTTTACAGCCAGACCTGCTATCTCAAATCCGGGAGGCATCCGCCAGTTCCCAGGGACCCCATGGGGTCACCCTAACTTCCAGTGATGGACTTCTCTGGAGGGGAAGTCAAGTCTTCGTCCCCGAATCTGTAAGGGTGAAGGTCCTGACCCTTCTACACGACCATCCACTGGCAGGACACTTCGGGAGCCGTAAAACTGTGGAGCTGGTGCAACGCACCTTTTGGTGGCCCAAACTAAAGGAATTCTGCAAGTCTTATGTTGACTCCTGCCCTGTTTGTAACCGCAGCAAGACGTCTAGGAACCGAGCTTGGGGACTTTTGAAGCCTCTTCCTGCACCTGATCGACCTTGGCGAATGTTGTCCATGGACTTTATAGTCGAGCTTCCGTGCTCAGAGGGGTGCTCTGCTATTTTTGTAGTAGTGGACCGGCTGTCCAAAATGGCCCACTTTTTGCCTTTAAGGGGAACACCATCTGCCACAGAGACTGCCCATCTTTTTATTAAGGAGATAGTCAGGTTACATGGGGTTCCGGCCAATATAGTATCAGATAGGGGGGTCCAGTTCACGTCCCGTTTTTGGAGGGCCCTTTGTGAGATCCTTAAGATTGAGCTGGCCCTTTCTTCTGCATACCACCCCCAAACTAATGGGCAGACGGAACGCACCAACCAGACTTTAGAGCAATACATAAGGTGCTTCACGTCCTTTGTGCAGGACGATTGGGTGTCCCTATTACCCCTAGCTGAATTCTCTTATAATAATGCCAGTCATTCAGCCACAGGACAATCCCCATTTTTTGCCAACTACGGTTTTCACTTGTCTTTTCTCCCTGACTTTCTCCCAGAATCTTCAGTCCCGGCAGTCCAGGATACAGCTTCGTTCCTCAGCCGCAACAACAGGATTCTTCAGGAGGCAATCACCAAGGCACAGGAGGACAGCAAAAGATTCTTTGATCGGAAGAGGAGGGGTGAGCTGAACTTGCAGGTGGGCGACCAGGTATGGCTAGCTACAACTAACCTTAGACTTGCTTGTCCCTCTAAGAAGCTTGCTCCCAAGTTCTTAGGACCTTTCCCTGTGAAGAGGAGGATCAATGAAGTTTCCTATGAGCTGTCCCTGCCCGACTCTATGAGAGTCCACCCAGTCTTCCACGTTTCTCTCCTGAAACCCGCTGTGCCCGATCCCTTCCCTGATAGGGGTACAAACCCACCCGGACCTGTCCTGGTCCAAGGTAATGAGGAGTACGAGGTAGAGGCCATCCTTGATTGCAGGAGACGTAGGGGGGAGAGGCAGTTCCTGATTAAGTGGAAGGGGTATGGGGCCGAGAGTAATTCATGGGAGCCAGAATGCAACCTTCATGCCAAGAGACTAATCCGCACCTTTCTTTCTTCCCATCCAGAAAGACAACGCCTAATGGGCACCCGGAGGTTGCCCCTTGTGAGGGGGCAATGTCAGGGCTCTAGCCGCCCTGGGCACCCTAGCCGGAGGGTGCGCGGGCACCTGGGCAGCCCTGGTCCCTCTGAACGCCGGCGCGCGCGTCGGCGCGCGCCGCGGGCGCGTGCACGCGCCCGCGGGACTCGTGCGCGCGCTCCCGTGCGCAAATAGCGGGCGCGCGCGCCCCCGTGCGCGTGCACGTGCGCGATCGGCGCCGCTTTGGCGCCAGTGGCCTTATTTAAAGGGGACAGCTGCCTGCATGCGGCGCTGTCCGTCTCAGCTCCCACCTGTGACCCCAACCTGAACCTGTCTGAGCTCCCTACCTGTGACCCGGCTTGTTTGACTCCGCTACTTTCTCCGTTCCTTGACCCCGGCTTGTTTGACCCTGCTCTGGACTGTGTTACTGTTGCTGAACCCCCGGCTTGCCTCCTGACCATCCTCCTGCCTGCCGTCCTTACCTGTCTGCCTTACCTGTTGTGACCCGGCTTGCCTGACCATCCCTGCTCCAGTGTCCCTGCACAGGTCTTCGCTGCTGCCGTCATCTGCTGATCTTCTGCCGTTGCTGTCAGCTACTTCAGCCGTCTGCTGCTGCTCCTGTTGTCGGTTTACCTCCTGCCTCCTGGTTTTCTGCCGAACCTTCATCTGCAGACCTACCCTCTGAGCAAGCCCTGCATCTACCCTGCATCAGCCTGCTGCATCCACACGGACACTCCTACCCGCTGAGTTCACGGCTACGCTGTCCCCAATCCAGCAGGCCCTGAACCAGAGTTGTAAGAGAGGTCTCCAACCATCAAGTCAGGCTCAGCACTACCAGGTACCTAACACTAAACTGTTGGCGCTATATAAATCCTGTATAATCCTGTATAATAATAAAAATATAATAATATGCTGAAATTGTATTTTACTAAAAACTAAGAAAAACAACACAAAAACACTACATGTCTGTCAATATAGGTGATGGACTTTGTGCCTCATTTATGGGTGGGAAGTGGTAGTTTTCCCATCTTGGACCAACAGAATCAGGTGATAGGGCAGGGGTTGTCTGTTGAATAATTTTATTCAAAGGTGCATGGTAATTTATATTACCAACATATTGGACAAAATATCTTTCACAACTTTTAATTTGAGGTGGAGCATATTGTATATTTGACCATGTTATTTGGTTGTTGTAATTCTGAAAGGGGCCATATCAAGGCAAGGCGGAGGCCCACAATTTGGCCCTGATGGTATGTAATTAGCTTGTGTGTATAATGATTGAATGGAAGACCCTGGCTGTAGAAATAGGGTGCTTGTATTTTGTAGCTTAAGTGATAACAGAGGGTTGGGGGCTGTTTGTTGGTGATAGGAGACAATGACACATAATATTTCCATACGCATCTCTCCCAAAGAGAGATTTTTGAAAAAAAATATCATTTGAAAAAAAAATAATAATTTTTGAAAAAAATAAAAATAATTTTTGAAAAAAATTAATCATTTTTGAAAATGTTCAGCTCTTTCAGCTAATGATGGGACTTCTTCAACTTTTTTACTACTATTTATACTTTTTATAATATTAAGCTTTTTAACACTTTTCACAGTTACTCCAGCCACTCCAACCACACAACAGTTACTCAAGCCACTCCACCCAGTTACTCCGTACACTGTAGGTGGAGGCAAGAACACTTCACACAATTTCCCCAGAAATTGTAGCTTTTCTAGTTTTTATATTGTAAGACAAAAGCTCCTTTTATGCCATGTTATATCTTACTCCTTTGTACTGTTCTATGTATATCTTTATTTGATGAGATATGTTTTTTTGCATATGATTCTCTGACTTCTCTTTGTATTATCTTTGAAAACCAAATAAACACACAATTATAAAAAAAAAATAAGAAAAAAGCTGGTATAGACATACCCAAAAAGACATACAGCTGTAATTGCAGCAAAAGGTGGTTCTATAAAGTATTGGCTCAGGGGGGCTGAATACAAATGCACACCACTTTTTTCACATATTTATTTGTAAAAATTTTGAAAACCATTTATCATTTTCCTTTTACTTTACAATAACAGTATGTGCCACTGTGTGTTGATCTATCACATAAAATCCCAATAAAATACATTTACATTTTTGGTTGTAACATGACAAAATTTGGAAAATGTAAAGGGGTATGAATATTTTATCAAGGCACTGTATATACATATATATATAATTTGGTAAGAGATTACGATAGTGTAAATTTTGAGAACACACTGGGCCATGATTTAGCTCCTGTGGAAAGGCTTACTGTGTGTGGTCCAACACAAACATTCAACATAAGGGGTCAGTTTACTGATTATTTCTTGACACCAACAGGTGAACTGAGCTGGCAAATGGAGAATATTTAAAATATTTCTGTCCTGGAAAATATTTCTATTAGGTTTGTCATGAGCCAACATTGTGCACAATGATGTTCTCTTTTGCCTACGAATAAAAAAATATTTTGAAGCGTATATATGGTCTCTATGTGATTTTTTTGGCTTTGGATTGCACCCACTATTGGAAGATAATACACACACAAAAAAAGACATATCATGAGTACTTGCTAAAAGATTATTTCCTGACATGTCGTCTCTATTTCACCCACTAGATGGTGCTACCAAATGAAGACAGTACACACAAGAAAAAAAAAACATACAGAAACGTTTCAACAGAGCACATGGCAGTGTCTTTCCTGCATCTGAGTATGCAGGTGTAGTCTTCACAGTTCTGTGCAAAGAAAGGTTACAATTAGTGGAAAACTTTGTATATAAACATTGGATGGGATCGGTAGGAACTTACCTTTAGTACACGGGTGTTCAACCTGTGGCCCGAAAGGTGTTGTTGAACTAGAAAGTCCCATCATGCTTTTGGGAGTCATGCTTATAACTGTGAGCCTTGCAATGCCTCATGGGACTTGTAGTTCCTCAACAGCTGGAGGGCCACAGGTTGAGCATCCATGCTTTAGTAGCTTTCGCAAAAATGGAAAGCCAATCCCAATCTCTGATAGTGACTGACCCAATGTGCTCCCAAGCTCGTTTTTTTTTTTTTTTCACCCGGTTGCCATAGTTTGGATCAGTTTGGTTGTACAGCTCTGGATGCTCTCGTACCTGGCTAATAAATTCTTCATGCTTAATGTCCACCCTGCTGCCTCTGCCACTCTCCCTGTGCTGGCTCATGTTGCTCCTTCCTACTCTCTCTCCACGCTGCAAACAGGATTACCTGGCTCCCAGCATGCAATCGTCTATCCTGGACTCCAGCATACAATTGTGTATCCGGGCATGCGAGTCAAAACCACATAAAAAATGCAACGCGGTACGTTTTTGATGTATTTTAACAACGTGTTTATTGCATTGCCATTCATTTCTATTGAAGCTGTGATTTTGGTGTACTTTAAAATAAACACACAAAGTATGCTGCTTGCAGGATTTTTTACAACGCACCACCAACGCAGCACACTGATGAGAATGGGTACATAGGATTTAATTGTGAAAAATGAATTTTGCACTGTTGTTGCACTGGAAATGTGCATTCCAGAGGAGCTAAAGCGCAGTAGTGGGAAAGGGCCCTAACTCCCAGGATTAGCCTCTTAAATAACTCCCAACACCTGAAGTAAACGGTGACAGTTAAAGTGAAGTTCCCCTCATCCAAAAATTAAAAGTCAGCAGCTACAAATACTGTAGCTGCTGACTTTTACTATTGGGGCACTTACCTGCCAAGGAATCCAGCGGTGCCCTCACCCAAAATGATTCTTGAATTAGCTCTCGGGTGCTGGTGCCGCCATACCAGCTAAGTGCATATGTGAATCACGCACTGTCCAGACAGAGGGTCAGGGTTCATGAAGCCTCATAGGACAGTCAGTGCAGAATGAAAACTCCTCCTACAAGCTTTAGACTTGGCTGGGCACTGATAGAAGTCAGAAGACTGATATACAGTGGTGTGAAAAAGTGTTTGCCCCCTTCCTCATTTCCTGTTCCTTTGCATGTTTGTCACACTTAAGTGTTTCGGAACATCAAACCAATTTAAACAATAGTCAAGGACAACACAAGTAAACACAAAATGCAATTTGTAAATGAAGGTGTTTATTATTAAAGGTGAAAAAAAATCCAAACCATCATGGCCCTGTGTGAAAAAGTGATTGCCCCCTAAACCTAATAACTGGTTGGGCCACCCTTAGCAGCAACAACTGCAACCAAGCGTTTGCGATAACGTGCAATGAGGCTTTTACAGCGTCCTGGAGGAATTTTGGCCCACTCATCTTTGCAGAATTGTCCTAATTCAGTTACATTAGAGGGTTTTCGAGCATGAACGGCCTTTTTAAGGTCATACCACAACATCTCAATAGGATTCAGGTCAGGACTTTGGCTAGGCCACTCCAAAGTCTTCATTTTGTTTTTCTTCAGCCATTCGGTGGTGGACTTGCTGGTGTGTTTAGGATCATTGTCCTGCTGCAGAACCCAAGTTCGTTTCAGCTTGAGTACACGAACAGATGGTCGGACATTCTCCTTCAGGATCTCTTGGTAGACAGCAGAATTCATAGTTCCTTTTATCACGGCAAGTCTTCCAGGTCCTGAAGCAGCAAAACAGCCCCAGACCATCACACTACCACCACCATATTTTACTGTTGGTATAATGTTCTTTTTCTGAAATGCAGTGTTCCTTCTACGCCAGATATACTTGGACACACACCTTCCAAAGAGTTCCACTTTTGTCTCATCGGTCCACAGAATGTTGTCCCAAAAGTCTTGGGGATCATCAAGATGTGTTATGGAGAAATTGAGACGAGCTTTGATGTTCTTTTTGCTCAGCAGTGGTTTTCTCCTTGGAACTCTGC